>KE372007.1:393666-403853 GCA_000418225.1 Zizania latifolia
AGACAGATTCAAGGTGTTGGTTATGATGAAACATTTTCGTCCGTCGCTATGCTAAAGTCTATCCGGATCATCCTAGCAATTGCCGTATTTTATGACTATGAGATATGGCAAATGGATGTCAAGAAGGCTTTCCTTAATGGAAACCTAAGTGAGGATGTGTACATGACACAGTTTGAAGGTCTTGATGATCCAGGGAATGCTGAGAAAGTTTGCAAGCTGCAACGGTCCATTTATGGGTTGAAGCAGGCTTCTTAAAGTTGGAATCTTCATTTTGATGAGGTAGTCAAAGGGTTTAGCTTCATCAAAAACGAAGAAGAGCCTTGTGTTTACAAAAAGGCAAGTGGGAGCTCTTTTGTGTTTCTGGTCTTATATGTGGATGACATATTGTTGATCGGAAATGATATTCCTATGTTAGATGCTGTCAAGTCTTCGTTGAGAAAAAGTTTCTCAATAAAATATCTTGGAGAGGCAGCATACATCTTGGGCATAAAGATCTATAGAGATAGATCGAGAAGCTTAATTGGATTAAGCCAAAGCATGTGCATTGACGAGGTATTGAAAAGGTTCAATATGCAGAATTCTAAGAAAGGTTTCTTACCAATATCACATGGTATTTCTCTCAGCAAGAGTCAGCGTCCTTCGACACCTGATGAGCTGGAGAAAATGAGTGTGATCTCGTATGTCTCCGCAATCGGATCCATCATGTATGCCATGCTGTGTACACGCCCAGATGTTTCTTATGCTCTAAGTGTTACGAGCAGATATCAGTCAAACCCGGGTGAAAGTCACTGGGCGGTTGTAAAGAGTATCCTTAAGTACTTGAGAAGAACTAAGGATATGTTCCTAGTGTATGGAGGTGAGGAGGAGCTCGTTGTAAGTGGTTACACCGATGCTAGCTTCCAAACCGACAAAGACAATTCGCGATCACAGTCTGGATTTGTGTTCTGCCTCAATGGAGGCGCAGTGAGTTGGAAGAGTTCCAAGCAAGAAACGGTTACAGATTTAACGACAGAAGCCGAGTATATTGCAGCTTCAGCTTCAGAAGCTGCAAAGGAGGCAGTTTGGATCAGAAAGTTTGTTTCTGAGTTGGGTGTTATCCCTAGTGCGTCCAGTCCAGTGGACCTCTATTATGATAATAGTGGTGCCATTACGCAAGCCAAGGAGCCTAGATCACACCAGAAGTCCAAGCACATATTGCGGTGCTATCACCTGATCCGTGAGATTTAAAATAGAGGTGATGTGAAGATATGCAAGGTGCACACGGATTTGAACAAAGTCAATCCATTGACGAAGCCTCTCTCACAGCCCAGACATGAGGCGCACTTGAGCTCTATGGATATTAGATACTTACGTGAGTAAGTCGAGTGTATGTGAGAATAAGTGAGTTTGTCTATGCTGATGTACATTTGGATAATTTGTTATCTTGTTCCTTGAATAAATATCTTTTACATTGATCAGCATGTTGATGACTTGTTTGTGAGACTCTTTGTGTTATGATATTGTTCTAAACGATCCCTAATCTCATGTCGTCATGTGGGACAGTGATGATTTATAGATTAGCATATCTGTCTGATTGATGATCATGTTTCACAGATCATAGACATGGAGATGTCAAATCAGTGATGTGGACTCATGTTGGTGAGCATGGAGTTGGATAGACCCACCTTGAGATACTGCTAGGATTGTTATTTTTATGTACCATCAGTTGTCATCTCAAATGGTGTACCTGCAGAATCCTTAGACCTGAGATCATCATTGATTCTAGAATGTGTAGTAGCAAACTTAGGGGCTTTCAAACGCTATTCCATAACAGGGTAGTTATAAAGGTTGCTTTCGCGTGTGTCACGAAACATGTCGTGGGATGTGAGCAGTCAAGATGGAATTTACCCCTCCTACAAAATGGGAGAGACGTCTCTGGGCCCCTCGAGGTAGTTGGATTGGAAAAGTGCATGGCCATGTCACTATGACTAAAGAGTTAGTCATAAATAAATCCACTACTTGATCGAGTGAAGTGTCGAGCTAACCAACAAGAGTGACACGTATCTCGCCTTGAGCTTGACTGATGTCGTGTGGTAAAGGGATTGGTGTGTGTGTATATCAAGGTTCAGAAAGTATGATTTTCACTTTGTATGTTTTCAGGGGTCAATATGTGCTGCTAGGTGCCGCTATTGATCAGCTATCTAGAAAGAAGTTTTCGGGTAGTGGCCGTTTGTGTATGAACCTATCGGGTCACACGCTTAAGGGGATGGAATTCTAATCTTGGAAAGAATTGGTTCTTGTGCAAGTGGGAGATTGATGGAACTGTGCCCAAAAAATTTCTGGGGGAACCGAAAGTTCCGGCTATAGTGGAAAGTTCAGGGTTCTGAAGCATCCAGAAGTTCTGGTAGGACCAGAAGTTCCGGGTCAGTCCCAGCGTTCGACTTTCTGGACAAACCGAAAGTTCCGGCTGGAGCTGGAAGTTTCGGGTTCTAGATGAACCGGAAGTTCTGGTTCGACCAGAAGTTCCGGGTTAACAATTAATTTGATACAGAAGGTCTATTTCAGAAGTTCCGGATGGGATCCAGAAGTTCTGGTGGCCGGAAGTTTCGGCTATAGCCGGAAGTTCTGGACCGCGCGAACAGATTAGATCTGTTAGGCTTTAATACAGATTAAAGGCCCACGATGGTGCACTATATAAAGAGAGGTGGGGCAAGCACGAGAAAGCTGCTGGTCATTGCTACTTCACCCTAACCCTAGCCCCCACCTCTCTTCTCTCCATGATCACAAGTGTTGTGATTGATCTTCCGGATCTCGCGAGTGGTGCTAGCACGCCGGAGCGAGGTGATCCCGTCCCTGTACGTGTGGATACCGTAGAGACACCGTTGCTGCATCAGTGCTCGTCTTCGTCACGTGGAGTTCACCGGATCGTCGGATCGCGTCGTCTTCGTCGCCGGATCACTGACGAACGAACGGAGCCGGAGAAGAGCTGCTCCAGGACGCGCAACTTCAACTCTACTTCCGCTGTCCGAGTGCGTCTCGAGGCTCAAGGTAACGATTCATGATCCCATTACACGTATGGTTTTTGGGCTAACGGGGTAAATTTTTGAAATTAAGCGCTAGCGTAGCTTCCTCATAAACCAACAATAATTCCGTCGAGGAATATTATCAGAAGTTACAGATAGGCATGTTGCATTGTGGGGTAGAAGAAGATGAGGAGGATAAAATGTCTCATTTCTATGAGGGGTTGAGACGTGAAATCCAGGACATCGTTGATTATAAAGAATATAATTCTATTGACCGATTGTTCCATCTTGCTATGTTGGCTGAGAAAGAATTGCAGGGAAGACAACCGACGTTAAAGAACAATCCGACTGCGCCAAGAACTTCCATGGGTTACGCCAAGACTACTCCTAGTACTACCTTTCAGTCTGCTGCCCCTCTACTAATAGGGCGCGTTCAGCAGCACCGTCATCCACAAAATAAGCACCCGAGGTGAGTAAGTCCATTCAGGTTCTGGTACCAGCAAAAAGTTCAACATCAATTGCTTCCACGGGGCGAACAAGGGATATTCAATTTTCAAGTGCAAGGGTTTGGGATATATACAACGTGATTGCCCCAACCAGAGGGTACTGATTGCTACAGAAAATGGTGAGTACACTAGTGCAAGTGAAAATGAAGAAGAACTAGTACTTGCCACTAACCATGCAGGTAATGAAGAGGAAGATGACCCGCCTGGTGATCATGAATTGGAGCAAATGGGCGCTGCCGACACGAGCAAATATTTAAGCATTGTTGCACAACGAGTTCTGAGTGCTCAAATGGAGAAGGCAGAATAGAACCAATGCCACAACCTTTTTTAATCAAGGTTCGTTGTTAAAGAAAGAGCGTGTCGTGTTGTCATTGATACCGGGAGTTGCAGCAACCTTGCTAGTTTAGACCTGGTTGAGAAAACTTAACTTGCCCACACAACTGCACCCACATCCTTATTCCATCCAGTGGTTCAATTCTTGCGGTAAGTTGAAGGTAAGTAAAGCTGTAAGAATATAATTTTCAGTAGGAAATTACCATGACAGTGCAAGTTTCGATGTTGTGCCTATGCAAGTATGTTCCTTACTTTTGGGTAGGCCTTGGGAATATGATAAAGATATGTTGCATCGTGGGAGAACTAACATATACACTTTCACACACAATGGAAAAAAGATAGAATTGCTACCAATGACCCCTGTTGAAATTTTGAAAGATAACGTAGCACGAGCTGAACACGCAAAAGTTGAGTGAAACGAAATCTGAGAATCAACAAGTAGCTAAGGATATTTTTCCATCTAAAAGGGAGAAGAATGAGTCACATGTTAGGAAAGACATAGCTAAATTGAAATGTGCCTCCATGCTAGCTACTAGATCTAAAATTTCTGAATTAATTAACCATGAATCTATTTGTTATGCTTTGATATGTAAAGAGGTTTTCTTTACACTGGACGATTTGATGACCACTTTACCTCCTGTTATTGCTAAACTTTTACATGAGTTTTCTGACGTGTTTCCAAATAAAATACCCCGGGGATTGCCACCTATGAGAGGGATTGAGCAGAGGGATTGAGCATCAGATTGATTTGATTTCGGGAGCAACGTTACCAAACCGTGCGCCGTACAGGACCAACCCTGAAGAGACTAAGGAGATTCAACGCCAAGTACAAGCCCTGCTCGACAAAGGGTATGTACGTGAGAGTCTTAGTACTTGTGCTATTCTAGTTATTTTAGTACCTAAGAAGGATGGATCATGACGCTTGTGTGTTGACTGTAGAGCCATCAATAATATAACTATTCGGTATCGCTATCCTATTCCTCGATTAGATGATATGCTTGATGAATTAAGTGGCTCTGTCGTGTTCTCTAAAGTGGACTTACGTAGTGGCTATCACCAAATAAGAATGAAATTAGGTAATGAATGAAAGACTGCATTTAAAACTAAATTTAGCTTATATGAGTGGTTAGTGATGCCTTTCGGTTTAAGTAATGCACCCAGTACATTTATGCGGCTCATGCATGTAGTTTTGGGCAATATTATTGGGTGATTTGTGGTAGTATACTTTGATGATATACTGATTTACAGCAAGTCTCTAGGTGAACACAAGGAACATTTACGTGCTGTTTTTATTGCTTTAAGAGAAGCACGTTTGTTTGGTAACCTCGAGAAGTGCACGTTTTGTACTAATCGAGTTTCTTTTCTTGGTTAAGTTGATGAGACCAAGATAGAAGCAATCAAGAGTTAGCCGACTCCTAAAACGGTTACACAAGTGCGGAGTTTCCTAGGATTAGCTGAATTCTACCGACGGTTTGTACAGGATTTTAGCACCATTGCCGCACCCATGAATGAGCTCACAAAGAAAGACGTCCCTTTCCAATGGGGACAAGAACATGAATACGCTTTCAATCTACTGAAAGAGAAGTTGACTCATGCACCACTGCTCCAACTTCCTGACTTCGGTAAGGTTTTTGAACTCAAGTGTGATGCAAGTGGAATTAGAATTGGAGGAGTGTTGATACAAGAAGGTAAGCCGGTCGCATATTTTAGTGAGAAGTTGTCAGGAGCGAGTTTGAACTATTCTACTTATGATAAAGAATTATATGCTTTAGTTCGAACATTAGAAACATGGCAATATTACCTATGGCCGCAGGAGTTTATTATACATTCAGATCATGAATCATTGAAACATATTAGAAGTCAAGCAAATCTGAATAAACGACATGCTAAATAGGTAGAATTTATTGAATCATTTCCATACATCATTAAGCATAAGAAGGGTAAAGATAATGTAATTGCTGATGCCTTATCTAGACGTTATACCATGTTATCTCAGCTTGATTATAAAAGTTTTGGATTGGAGACGATAAAAGATTTATATGCTACTGATCTTGATTTTAAAGAAGCTTTTGCACATTGTCGAGAAGGAAGGACTTTGAATAAATACATTCTGAACGATGGATTATTATATCGCACTAACAAATTGTGTGTTCCAGCAAGCTCTGTTCGTCTTTTGTTTTTGTAGGAGGCGCATAGAGGGGGATTAATGGGACATTTTGGAGTGAAGAAGACAGAAGATGTACTGGCCACTCATTTCTTTTGGCCAAAAAATGAGACGAGATATTGAGCGTTATGTTGCTCGATGCAACACCTACAATAAAGCTAAGTCTCGCCTCAATCCGCATGGCCTTTACATGCCCCTACCTATTCCTAGTGTTTCTTGGGAAGATATTTCTATGGATTTTGTTTTAGGATTACCTCAGACTAAGAAGGGGAGGGATAGTGTATTTGTTGTAGTGGATAGATTCTCAAAGATGGCTCATTTTATTCCTTGTCGTAAGAGCGACGATGCTATAATAGTTGCTGATTTATTTTTTAGGGACGTCGTTCGTCTTCATGGTGTGCCACATACAATTATTTCTGATCGTGATACGAAGTTTTTAAGTCACTTTTGGAGGACATTATGGCAGAAATTGAGAACGAAGCTACTATTTTCCACAACATGTCATCCCCAAACCGATGGTCAAACTAAAATAGTGAATCGTACATTGTCAACAATGTTGAGGGCTGTTTTGAAGACTAATCTGAAGATGTGGGAAGAGTGTTTAACTCACGTAGAGTTCGCTTACAATTGATCGTTACACTCTACCACAAAGATGAGTCCATTCTATGTGGTATATGGTTTTAACCCTCATGCTCCTATTGATTTATTACCTTTACCATCTCTTGAGAAAATAAATTTTGATGCTAAAACATGTGCTGAATTTGTGCCCAAATGACGTCAAACAACTAAAGAACACATAGAACGTATGAATGCAAAATATTAAATTACTGGTAGTCACGGTACAAAAGAAGTTATTTTTGAACCAGGAGATTTGGTATGGTTACATTTATGAAATGATAGGTTTCCTGACTTGCGCAAGTCAAAATTAATCGCTCGAGCTGCTGGTCTCTTTAAAGTGCTTGCAAAGATGAATGATAATGCATATAAGATTGAATTGCCTGCAGATTATGGTGTAAGCAATATTTTTAATGTCGCTGACTTGAAACTCTATATGGGCGAGGAGACTGACGTTGAGTCAGGGATGACTCCAAATCAAGATGAGGAGGATGATGAGGACATCACTCCTAAGGATACAATCATACCTGAATACCAAGGACCAATGACTCGTGCTCGAGTTCGTCAACTAAATTATCAGGTGAACTCGTTCCTCGTTACTCAAACAAGTTCTTATATGAATGGAGTACTGCTAAATTTGGGTTATGATTGTATTATACTTAGGAACATCGGAGAAGAGACGTTGGATCGGACAACTGAATTGTTAAGGAAAGGTTAGGACTGCCGACCGGGACACTCGAGAGATGAAGATCAGGACTGCCGACCGGGGCACTCGGGAGATGGCATAATCGGACCCCGACCATGACGACCGGGAGGTCGCCGCGTCCGACCACAAGGCCAGTCAGGAGTCGGACTGACCGACCAAATTGGTAGTCAGACTACAAACTAGCCGGGCGTTCAGACTACAAACCAGTCTAAGTCAGTTTTAGAGTTACTTTCGGTTATATGAGTCCTACTAGGTCACGGCCCATGTTATAGATGGCATCTCATGTCATGTAACCTTATAAATAGATAGCCGCCGTCATTGTTAAGACTTGGGTTTTGCTTAGATTATTCTGCCATTGCAGTTTCGCCGTAGATCGGTTTGTAGAACCCCAACTTCGAGTACTTCATATTATTATCAATAATCTAGTTTGTGTTTTACCGTGTTATTGCAAAGTTCTTCGATTGTTTGCAGGATCAAAACCTTCGTGGTGAGGTCGACTAGTGAGAGCGTGGTTGATAACGACTAGACGTGTGGGTGTAGCAATTACAAGGTTATGATCGCTAATCGGAAGCCTTAAAAAGTGAACGTCCTCGCGTCGCTTCAATCGAACCTATCGGAAGATCGGGCCAATATTCACATCAAGTGGTATCAGAGCGAAGGTTGCCCGTTAGGTACATCAATTTATCCTTGTTTATTTCTATTACCAAGAGTCCAGAAAAAGCCACACAAAAATCTCGTTGTTCTGTCATAGATAATTTTTCCGCTGTCCAAGCCCTATTGAGCCTTTCGCAAGTTTAATCTCAGTATTGCTTTGTTGAGTTTGAGTCCGAGTTCAAGTCTGGTCGTTGGTTTTAGAGTCACGTTTGTGGAGTCTAGTCTGAGTTTTACTTTGTCGTGAGAGCCTTCCTTGAGAGATCGAGTTCATCTCGGTTTCGTATTGCAACCGCCTTGTGTTATTTTACCCGCTTCGCTAGCCTGTTAGTTAGGTTGCAAACCATCTTGTGTCAATTGCCCTGCACCGCTAACCTTCTTGTTTCAGCCACATACTTATTGAGGAGATTTGAGATAGCCGAACAAGAAAAGAATGTGCAGAAATTTCTTGATTTGCACCTTGTTCTGTAAAACAGTCATAATTTTTGCATACGGGCTCGGAATAAGGCAAATAAGTACTTTTCGGAGATCTACAGAAAAAGTTATATCCAACCAGACTCGCTTTGCTGGTTTCGATGATTTTATTTTCTCCAAATTTGGCCTGGAAGATTGAGTTTTCACGGTACTAAAGTTTTCAAAGCACGCTGCCAAATCCTATACCATGCGGCACCGTTCACTTCAAGTGGTATCAAGTGGTTTCGAAGTTATTTCATACTCCAGTGTGTTTTGTGGGGTGAAAAGAGATCAAAAAAAGAAGAGAAAAGAAAAGAAATATCCGATTCCTTGGGAAATAGCATGAGCAACTTCGTGCAACCTTGCGGGCACATGAGAGGTGCCCTTGGACTAGTACTTGGCGGGTTTAGGATAGTCTGACTACCGATAGATATAAAACCATCGGGGTGGCTCGAGGTTTCACTTGCAAAGTCCCTAACAGGCATGAGATTCGAGGCTATGGCTAGTGGTTGTGTTTGAGGAGTTAGTAGTAGAGCACCCACGGTATTTCAAGGGAGAAGAAGGAAGCGTGGCTTCCCGATCTTTGGTCGAGGACCTGTCTAGATGGCAGTGGGGTATCCTAGGTCGACTTCGAAATGGCCTTGTCCCGAACCTTCTTGCCTAGCTAACAAGGAGTAAGTTCGTGTCGCAAGGGTAAAGTGTACGTCTTCAGCTGAAGTAAAACCTGTTCGAATAGCCATGCCCACGGATATGGGCACGAGTCTTGATGATTTCCCTTGCGTAGTGTTTCCTCTTATTTTTCATAAACTACTATTGTGGAATGGGTCGTTACCAGAGTATACCCTCAGGTTATACGGCTAGCCTTTATGGTTGGCAACTTTTCTGTGTAGAGCGGGAAGTCGAAAGGCTTCATAGGGAGGGATGTGAGAATTAAAACTAGTTGAGCGATAAAACTGGACTTGGATTGAGATTATGATAAAACTGGGAACAACTTCCCCGATTGATGGGCAAGTCAGTACCGAGAAACGGCATAAGAGATGAGATATTGAGATGAGGTTGTGATAAAATGAATTGATGGAAAATGGTGGGATTCGTTGCAAAGCAATCCCGGATTGGTAAAGATGTGGGAAAGAGGTTGGTTATTGAACTCTATTAATATTTGTGGGAGCGGTTTGAGGTTGGAACCTCTATCCACGAGTATAAGCACTTAGAAGTTTTAAACTATATTTCCTTTGAGAACCATTGCCACTCTTTGCATCCGTCATCTATATTTCTTTCCAAGACTTGTTGAGTACTCTCGAGTATGCAACCTTGTTTTTACACCCCCAGAGTTTGCTAATCTTCTCGAAGATGAGGAGAACTATAAAGATGAAGATAGAGGCATTGCTGTTGAAGACCTAGAAGATTAGGGTTTTAGACCTAGTCCCCAAGATAGAATTTAGTCAATAGTGCATGCTTTAAGTGTTGTAATGCTTCCGCTGAGCTTTTGTAATGTCTGTTGCTGCGAGGTATGCCACTTTAGCAGCTTTTGTAATAGTTAAGTGTTGTAATAATCTCTTCTGCAATGTATTACTGTCGAATGGAACGATGTCAAGTATGATATTTCGTTCGTCTTTGATAAGTTTCAGCTCATCCTGTTTCGACGGTAATCCCCGTTCCGGGGCGGGTCGTTACAAAAGTGATATCAAAGCAAAACTTGGCCCTAGGAACGAAACCCGTAAAGACCGTAGGATTAATATATGCTTATATAAAATATA
>KE372007.1:414794-427372 GCA_000418225.1 Zizania latifolia
CCACGAACCGCAAATTTAGGACCTGCACTAGAGTTAAGCAGATCTCTCAGGCCACGCGTGTGACCAAAAACTTCACCAACAGTAGGATGTGACGTCGTGTTGCTAGTTCTTGCAAGATCTGGGCGGGACGGTCTTGGAGCGGTGCTGCGGAGGCGAGCAGGTCGTAGCCGACGCTCGGATTAGAAGGTGAGGTCATGGCACTTCTTGCTTTCCTTGCGCCTTGTTTCCTGATCTGTGCTGCTGGTTGTATGATTTTAGCGCTTCGATGGTCTAAACTTGTTCGTTCTTTTCTTTCTTGGGTCGTCGTCATGTGGTTACCCTTCTACCTCCATGCGGCGCCGCACCGTGTGGTGCGAGCTACATAGCTGTGCATCTAGCGACTTCCTAGGTTAGGGTTGTTGCCCATGCTCGCAGCTCCCTCATCTCCGTCCTCATGGCCTTCTCTCTCCCACTCTCTCGCAAGCTTCGTCAGGCCCCTCGCTGTCTGCCATAGGCACCGGTGTCGTCTCACCCATTGAAGTTGTCCCTTGGGGAATCTCAGCTGTTGGGTCGTCGATCTACCATCCTCGCTCCTACTCTAAGGCCGTGGTAAACATCTCTGCCCTAAATCCTCTCTACTATGCTATTTTCTTATGCGGATTGGATGATTGGTATGTCAAATCAGGGTTGTTTTTGTGTATATATATGGTTCCAATTGGCTGGATATGTGGATTTTTTTATGTTTTATTTTTCTCATGTTTTACTATTAATGTAGTTTGGTTCATGATTGCAGTAATTTCCCCTGAAGTGTTTCTGCATAATGCCACAATATCATGTAGTATTGGGCCCAAGTAGTAGGGCAAATTGGTCTTGGCTATGCTTGTGAGGAGATCGATATGTGGTTAGTTCATTAGGTATTTATAATTGTTATGCCCATTATTATTATTTACCTTGCTCGATTTCATTTAAGAACAAATGTTCTTTTCCTTTTGTTCTTCCATCAAGTATATATTTACTAATCAGTATTGCATGTTCTTATATTTTTCTACCTGTAGGATGTTGATAGTAGAGCTATAGATGTTGCTCTTGGGTGGTCAGTTGCTCAAGGTTCTCCTTTCACATTTGCTACCACTCTGGAGCAGGAGTACCGGAGTGATATTTTTGGCGAGCGAGGTGATTTATTGTCCTGATTTCTTCTTCTTCTTCAAAGCCTTTAAATCCCAATCAAGTTGGGGTATGCTAGAGTTGAAACCTATACTTGGGTTTCATCTCCATTTTGAGTGGCTAAGTTTTCCATTAGCTCGCTAAGTCTATCACAATCTTTTAAGGAGAAAGGGACCCTCCTTTCTTATTTTGTTCTAAGCCTGGGGCTAACAATCTATTTGCAGGTATTTGGCTTAGCGCTGTTCATGGCATCGTTGAGGCTCTTTTCCAGCGGTGCCATTGAAGTCTATGCTCAGTTGAGGCCAACTGTCGTCTGTCGACATCTCGATGCCTGCTGATGCAGATTTTGTGCGCCCAAAGCTCTGACAAGCTTCATAAAGCTTTAGCCAAGTTGCGAGACATCTCAATGGGTGGATTTTATAAACTATCAGTAGGGATGAAAATGGAGCGGAAAGTTTCTATCCGTTTCGAGAAAAAACAGAAACAGAGAGGCTTATACGGATGCGAAAATAGAATTTTTTGGAACAGAACCGAATACGGAATTTTTTGTTTGGAAAGGAAACCGAAAACGGAACGACGATTTCCGCTAGAAACGGATACGGAAACGGATATTCCGCATAAGAAATACGGATTTTTTTTCCGCTTTTATAGGCCCATAAGCCCATTCTACTTCTGCTTTTCTCTTGTTCTGAATAGGCCCACGGTCGGCCCAGCAAAACACATCCACAGTTCCGCACTATGCACTTTGCAACATCACCGTGGCGACGTGCAGGGATGGAAATTGAATCACCCAGCACTATGCACTGCTGCACGCAGTTTATTAATTATTGTTAACGGCCAGCCAACGGTTAATTAGCCGGTAAACCTGATTTAATGATTTTATAATGTGAAGCAGTATGTGTATACGTGTGTAGTCGTGTGTAGTCTGTACTCTCTTCTATTTTTATTTTTTATTTTTCTTGATTTTATACGTTTAATATTTTTTTATGCTAATTGTTGAAGTTTGGGTGATTTACCACTTTAGACTTATATATCTCTTCCATGCATGTAAACTCATTAATTACAAAATAGACAAAATAGAAAATATGTATATCGATTAATCACTCGTTGGTATTGGTATTAGTATGTAATAACATGTCCAAATTATCATCAATAAGGAACAGGGAGTACCATTTTTTCTGACACGTTAACAACACTGCATTCATACAAGTCCATGAATTCTTCAAGTCCTTGGACATAATCAGTAGCTTAGCCTAGGTAGCAATCGTCGTCTTGATAATTTTTTCTATTCATCCTTGCCTATCTAATTTGGTTTCCTGTCCAATTTATTATTGTTTTATCAACAATTAATTAGGTATTTTCACCGTATTTTAGTTTATCTCTTATTTTCACTTTCATTGTCACTATAGTTAGACTAATAAAATAATAACATAGATGATGAGTGTGACATGGAGGAAGACTCAGAGAAAAACACATAGATGAAGGATTGAATGATAAAAGTTAGAACTTCGAACTATTTCTATTTGAAAACTATGTGTTATGATTTATGAGTTGATACTTGCTACTATGTATTCCAAAATATTTTCGATCCGTATTCGTATCTATTCCTTATTCGATCCGTATTTATTTTTGATAATATTCGCTTCCGTTTTTGTTTTCAAAATATCCGTTTTCGGTTCCATTTCCGTTAAAAAATAAGGAAACGGATATAGTAACACTTATTTCTATCCATTTCCGCTCTATTTTCATCCATAACTGTCAGTGTGTGGCTGTTTGAACACTCAAATATGTATCAATATTTGAGAACCTGAAATGTAAAGTTGAGTTTAGGATTATCATTTTGCTGTCTTAATTTATCTTATTATTCGTTTCAAGTTCAAGATATTTATTATCTTTTAATTTTTATCGTAGCGTTAGTATGGGCATCTACTAGTATAAGGATGGGATGTATCTATATTTAGGGACAAGTAAGAAAGAATTAATCTAATCTATCTCTAATATTTATCTTTCTAATATAAATCTACCTCTCATCCCTAGCAGCAACAGCCACCCGGATATGTTTATCTTATCATGGCTCCAGCCCATGACAGCATTATAGCGGAGACTTGACTAACAGACAATCTAAATAAGTAACATGTGTCATCCTTGGTCGAGGTCATCTAATGTAAGAAATAAGAAAAGAAGGTCATCAGACAGAAGCTAAGCATAGTTGTTATAGCGACGCGACGACCTACCACCTTCACAACATTACAGTGCTTATGGCGTCACCATAGACACATCAACGTAGCGAGCAATCAAATATATTAGGACCACTAGAACATATAAATACAAAGTTGATAGCAATACAAATGTAATACAAAAGAGACTTAGTGTAGCACAATAGTCATAGTCTAAGATTTATTACATTAAAATACCAATGCAAATATATCATAAAAGACATAAAACTATCTTAAGTTTTGAATTCCTCATTTATTAAAAATCATTTAAAGTAAATTCTGAAGAGCGACTTTCCTTTTTTTTTCCATATATTAAAAATCATTTAAATCAAATTATATTATCTCTACTATTATAAAGCGCCTGTTTCGTCCGTCCGCAGCCCTTTCACGCGCACAGCGCACAGCGCGCAGCGCCCTCCCCTCATCGGCCCATTCCGCTCGCAGCGCGCACGTCGCCAGTTTCGTCCACTCGCTGCCCTCTCCACGCGCGCAGCACCGCCTCCCTCCACGCGCAACCGCTGCTCCTCCTCCCTCTCCGCGCGCCCGGCGCACCCGCAACCGCCACCGCATGTGCTCAATGCCACAACAGCCCTCCCACTCTCGTGCGACGGGTGCGCCTCGTGCGTGATTGGTGTAAATGGCCGCCCACGACCTTGACGACGAACTGCCACCCAAATCCCCTCCAAATCCAAACCCACGATTCCCTCGCCATTGCCATTTTTTAGAACCGCGGGAATTCACAGATCTCTCCCCCTTCGCCGGCGATCCTCATCCGATTCGTGAGCTCCCGTGCACGCCGATTGGGAATCCGCGGGCCCACCAAGGCGGCCAGACGACGCCTCCTGCGTATCGCCGCCTCTGGTGGAGTGGCATAGGGCGGCGGGAGCGGGGCGCGTTCAGGCGCTGCGTAGGGCCAGCCAGCGCGGCGTGAGTGTCGGCTGCAGGCGTCCAGGTGGCGCGGTCAGGCGGCGACACGAGTGTCAACCGGGCGGACACGGTCCAGCAGCAGGGCCTGTACCCTGTGCCGCCCGGCGCCTCCCCCTTCCCGCCAACGTCCCCTCATGCTAGGCCGTCGGCGACCAGGTGAACTACCTAATCTTGTCCCAGCCATACCGCCCTACGCATCACGACGACGGTGATTGCTGCTGCCCGCGGTCGCCGTTGCGATTAGGTCTGAGGATTTTCTGTTCCCTCACAGGTGTGCGCGCTGCTTAGCGGTGGTGGTTATGCGGAGAAAGTGATGGTGCCGGCGGGGCAGCTGCTCCCGGTGCCGGAGGGAGTGTCTCTGACGGACGCGGCCAGCTTGACCGAGGTAGCTTGCACTGTTTGGTCGACCGTCTTCATGACCAGCCACCTCTCCCCCGGCGAATCATTCCTCGTAAGAAAACCTCCCTATTTTTAACCCCTTGATTCCGTGTCCATTCCTGAACATTGGGTATCCTCAACGTCTGTAGATACATGGTGGATCAAGTGGAATCAGTACATTTGCTATACAGATTGCAAAGCACCTTGGAATTAAGGTTTTTGTAACTGCAGGTATGTTCAGTAGAATAAAAACAGGTACATATGTTTAGACGTTCCTGAGATTGCTCAAGTAATGCTGCTGCACTAACTATTCTAGGAAATGAAGAAAAACTAGCTGCTTGCAAAGGTTTGGATGCTGATCTATGCATAAACTACAAAACCGAAGACTTTGTTGCACGTGTAAAAGGAGAAACCAATGGAAAGGGTATATCGTTAGCCCTCAATATTTTAGTTTGTTTAGATTGTTTTCCATGCCCTTGGTACTTGAATTCCAATAACATTCTTATGTACGGTCTAAATTGTTTGATGCGTTGTTCGATCTGGGAGCAGCTGCTACTATACCTGTTAAGTTTTACATATTGCCGAAGTGACTCTTAACATGAAAGTCTAATCTACCAGGTGTTGATGTCATTCTTGACAACATCGGCGGACTGTATCTTCAGTGCAATCTGAATAGCTTAGGTCTTGATGTAGACTTTTCATTATTGGTTTCCAAGGAGGCGCTATGACTGAAGTGAGCCTGCAACCTATGCTTGCTCAACGATTGACCATACAAGGTTACATTGATCTATGATCAATAATGCCCCTTCTAGATTTTTGTGATTCTCATTGTGCCATCTGTTTTGTTATTTACGATCTTACACCAATGTTCCTCATTTGCCTCATTGCAAACCAACCTCATGCTATTGTATGATGCGTAAATGATGTCATTGATGTTAGCATTTGTTGAAATGACATGATTTTGTGCAGCTGCTGGACTATTGCACTTACTAACATAGAGTAACGGTGTCATGTATATTTCAGGCACATGAGTTGGTGGGTGGAGTACTAGGTATGTTTCAGGATAGCACATTCCCTGTTTTGCTTCAGGCTGCAGTTCATGTGAGAGAAAAGAAAATCTAGAAAGCTGAAGAAGTTCTTGGCTGGTATGCTGAGAAGCATCCTGAGAATTCTAAAGGGTCCTCCTTGCACTTGCTCAGATCGCTGCCGCAGCCAACCATTTTCAGATTGCTGCGGATTCATTGTCTAAAGACTAAAATTGTTGACATCCAGCACATGCTGCTACAGTCGCTACACTGTAGATTAAGGTTTAGATACGGATGGAACATTTAGATGCGGATGGAACGTAATATGTTTTTTCTTGAAGTTTAATTAGTCAGTAGAGATGGTTTTATATACTTTTTTATGAGTAATGGCTAATGTTAATGTATAATTAAATTTTTATTTATGATTTATTTCAGACATAAATATATCATATTTTTTCTTATCATCGTAACATTGTTAAGCTTGTTTGAACAAATATTATATTCTAAATAGCTATTTATCATTAAAAATAAGACTTCGTTGAAAAACGCTAGTATAATATAACATGATAGTTTCGACCGTCCGCTCTCCTTTCCCACGCACGTTCTCCCATTTCGTCAACCCGTGGTGAGAGTTTCGTCCTGCTCCCTCATCGCGCGCAGCGCAACCGCCGCACACGCACCCACGTCGGCACGTCGCCCTCCCCTGCGTCACCCTGCGCCTCTCACCAGCCCAGCCCCAGGCTGCCCCGCCCCTCCCCTATGCATTCTCCTCTCACGTCCCCTCCTCGTCCTCCAAGCCGCCCACCCCGGCTTCCATGCCCTCCTCGCGCCTCGCCTCCTCGTCGTCCTCCCGTCTCTCCTCCACTCCACCGCATCCCTCCTCGTCCTCCTCCACGCCCATGCCAGCCTCCCGCACCATCTACAGCGACCGATTCATCCCCAGTTGCATCAGATCCAACCTCGCGCTCTTCGACCTCGCCGCCCCCTCTCTCCCACAACGCCACCAACGCCATCTGGATCTACTCCGACCTCAATTACAGTCATTAATGGACGAACACACTGTGGAAACAGGCTCCCTATTCAAGTATTCTCACTAAACCTCTAGGATTACCTTTCATAACCAACATTTCTCTAAAATTTCTGGATCACTCTCTTCTACATATTCCGTTGAAAAACTGCAAACTTCAAAAATTTTATGTCCATATTTCTTCCGGTTGATTCATGTTTTTCTTAAAAGAAAAACGAGAAAATGTTAAGATGGTCCATTTAGATTAACATCTCGCTATGTTGCCCTACATTTTTGTGATACTTGTGAGTAAAGTTGCCTCTTTGTAGGAAATTATGATCCTTCCTGTTGGTGCAAAAAGCTTCGAAGAAGCAATGCAGATGGGCTCCGAGACATATCATCATCTGAAGGTACCATGAGCTAGATCTACACCTTGCATACCATGTCCAACTTCCCACAACATGAATTTTCTCCTCCACTCTGATATTTTGACCAACCCGTTATTCAAACAGTATAAGATTGTGACATTGTGTTCACACAAACCTTAACTGGTACTATATTCTAACTTTTGATATTTTTTCCACTATTCTGAACTTCAATTTAATTTGTTTGGGTGGATTGCTCCTAAGACAAAATATGAAATCTAGAACCATGCACTCTTCAGATGTTCCAAAGTTTTGTTTTTATGGCGCACATAGAAGTTCACTGATTTCTGTAAACAGTTCTTACCAATTGACATGATAGGACATCATCTTGGAGAAATATGGTTCAGACAGCTGCAACATAGGTGATGATGGTGGATTCACTCCAAATATTTCCAGGCAAGTAAGAAATTGTTTGTATATTTTCCTGTTATTTTTTTCCCTTTGAGCAACTGCATATTGATTTCATTGTGTCATACCTGTTGGGTCAATGCTCAGTATATCTGAAGGCTTGGATCTCGTTATTGCTGCAATAGACAGAGCTGGATATAATGGAAGGATCAAGCTGGCAATTGATGTTGCCGCTACTAATTTTTGCATAGGTAAGGATAAAAGTAGTGATACTTCTTGGGTATAGGTTATGTAAATGTTCAATATGTATTTCTCAGGAGCAAATAGAGAATTATTTGAAGAATATATGAATGATAGAATGCAAGCTCTGCTTATATCTCATGCATTTATTATAGAGTTCCATGTTGTTTCATGATTGTGTTGGAAACCTATATTTCATGATTTCCATGTTTTTCAGGTTCTGTACTTACATTTTGTATACTTGTTCCTTCTTGTTGTGTCATCTCTTGATTTTACTGTTGTCATGGCCACATAAAGGACCATGCTAGCTTCAATGGAAGCATGGCATGTTGTTTTAGTATTGCTGCTCAGCCACCAATTGAACCTTCTATAGCAGTATTGTTACTTTTCATTGGCTTCCGTTAACCGTACAACTTCGAATTGTAGAAACAGTGAACTTGAAGAATAGCAATGATAATGCCTCATATGCTACGTTGGTGTGGTTAGTTTGTTTGAATGCATCAATTGCTTGAATTCCTAGCCAATTCATGCATTTCGTTTGTGGAAAAGAAGTACGATTTGGAGTTCAAGTTTGCAGAGAAGTCAGGGCAGGGCTTCAAATCTGCAGATGATATGGTTGAGATTTTTAGTCAGCTCTGTTCAGGTATCACTTGTCTATGGATTGACATCTTTTCGGTGCATTTTTTGATCTTATTCATGAGGCTTATATTTCCTTTTTTTATACACTAGAGTACCCACTTGTCTCAATTAAACAGCCCTTTGACAAAGATGATTGGGAGCATTCGAAAAAGTTTACCACCCTAGAGCCATGCCAGGTGCATAGTGTTCTTTTAAGCTTTTATTTTTTTAGTTTGGGGCTTTGTGCATTATCTCATGCCATAATATTTGTTCAGGTTGTAGGAGATGATTTATTGATGTCAGATCCTGAATACATTAAGCGGGCAGTAAATGTATACTTGCAATGCTCTTGTTCTCAAGGTAAGTCATGATTTCTCCATTTATTTTTGAATATACTGAAACTGATTTGAGTTACTTTGTGCAACATCTTACTCAGTATCAGAACAATCCAAGATTAAAACCATATAAAAAATCTCTGGAATATTAGTGGATTATAATTCAATTTTAAGTGGCACTCCTTTTACAATGTGGATTATAATTCAAGTTTTGTGCCATTTGAGTTAACTTTTAAGGGCATTTACGGACGATGCAATGATTACCAATCTTCAATAGCCGTCTGTACAAATAGCCTGTACAGCCAATTCGACCTATTTAGCACTTGATAGGCATCTACATAAATTACAATGATAATTCAAGTTGTACTACTTTTTTTCACTGGAGTAATGAAGAATTTACTTCTAAACTTCTAGCAGGTTGTAGGCTGATATAAAGGTGCAAATGTTATTTGCTTGCACTTGCACATGAAGTATTTGCTTTCTAGATCCTTCCTTGATCTCATAATTTCTTTCTCAACTTCAAAAGGCGATTAATCTGTTCAGTGTATGCCTGAGTCGTTGACGCGCTTATGATGTGCCGGCTAATCAAGTAGGCATCGTCACAGAAGCCATAGAGGTTGTGAAACAGGCAAAGAATGCTCATTGGGTTGTGATGGTGTCACATAGGTCTAGGGACATTGATGATTCTTTCATTGCTGACCTGGCTGTTGGTGCTGCAGCTGGGCAGATCAAAGCCGGTGCCCCTTGCCGTGGAGAATGTCTCACTAAATACAACCAGATTTTTTGTTAAATTCTTTTTATTTCTACTCAGCACGTGCATTAACATCTGGTCTAGAAATTGATCTGGTCATAGTACTCTATGATTTGTTTTCTATTGAATGGTTTCTGATAACCGTGCGCATCCTCTTTGCAGTTGCTTAGAATAGAGGAAGAACTTGGAAGTGATGGTGTTTATGCAGGGGTTAATTGGAGAACCGCTGCAGGCACGAGCTGATTAGTAGCGTACGGAGGTGCAGGTTCTATCTTGGCCTGTCGTCATATGGTAAGGCCTTCCATGGTTGGCTTGGTGATTTGTGTTTTTTTCTATAAAGAGCATGGAACAGGGTGGCCACAAACGAACGAACACTTTTTGGTATTATTGGGCACCACATTGTTGTGTTAGATGTAGTGGATGTACTTGGAGCTTTACCAATTTTGTGATGTTTAACTGCGACTTTGTTTCGTTTCTGTGTGGTAAACATGGATGTGAGCAAATGTGTTGAGGAAGGTATTTAAGAAGCAAATCTACTAATTCTGCAACAAGTGCAAGTGTGGCAGATTGT
The DNA here is from genome assembly GCA_000418225.1 of Zizania latifolia. NCBI lineage: Eukaryota > Viridiplantae > Streptophyta > Magnoliopsida > Poales > Poaceae > Zizania > Zizania latifolia. The sequence continues at coordinate 424,778 of KE372007.1, forward strand.
TTGGGTGTATCCACCTTTTTAAATATGATTGTTCTTATCAATGTCGACACGGGCTCACGGTGCATTTTCACATGTATTTCCAAATTGCTATGTCTTCCGTTATGCAACATGCCATCGAGAAAAAGCAATTCACAAACGTGTATGGCAAACCGTGTTCATATCTACTGTAATAATTAACTGGTTAATTATTACTGACGAGAAAAAATGGGGACCTATTTCATCCAGGATAGTATACAGGTATTCAATACTAGGATCCAGTATACGCAATATACTGTAATGTATTTGATTTCTCTTTGCTTTATAGATACTACTAGCAAGTTATGTGTTTCGATGCGTGAATATTATTGCTTTAAATAGATGTTTATCATTAAAAATAATGTTCCGTTGTAAAGCACAGACATCTTACTAGTCAAATTATAAAAAGTAATTTTCCTTTTTTTTCTCTATCCTTCTTTTTAACTTTCCTTCTCTTCCTCTTTTCTTTCTTTTTATCTCTTTCCTTCTCTTTCCTTTTTTTATCTCTTTCCTTCTTATCTTCCTCTTACCTTGTCTAGTTCTCTTCCTCTTCTGAGCTCTTCTTCTCCAGCCTGACGCTGCCTCTTCTAAGCTGCGACACCGCCCTGTGCCACGCCCTAGCTGCGAGTCTGCAATGCCGCGCCGCGCCCTCGCAGCGACACCGTGCCGCGCCCTCACAGCGACACCACGCCGTGCCCTCGCCACGCCACCGCCCCGCGCCCTCTCGCTCTCGTATGGCGGGCGTCACATGACGCCACAGTGGCGCCAAGCTCTTGTGGCACCCGCTATAGACCCTCCGGCACTATGGTGGCTTGTGGCGAATAGCAAATTTCCGCCACGACAATATGGCAACGATATGGTGATGCCATAACAGCTATGAAGGTAAGCATTACAATCATATGATTCATGGTATCTAAAATAGTTTAGGAACCCTCTTTCATACTCATATTGTAAAATGCATTTAAAAAGTGTAATTATATCAATCTCAGAGTCCCAAAGTGCAATTCATTTCACACAAACCTAATTGATAGTATCATATGCATTTCCAATTTGAAATATTTTAGGCATTATATCACCTAAAACAAGGCATCATGGAATAATCCAATAACAATTATAGATCCCTAACAAATTAAACAAATCAAATGGAACTTGCAGGCCAAAATAAAGGTAAAAACATCAAGGTACTATGCAATGATAAGAGTATGAAATAGAGCTACTAGTTGTATAGGTCAACCGTGGAAGTATAGTAATAAAAGCAAGATTGAGAAGTATACCTTTTTCAATTTCATCATCCAGATCGAAGTCCAGATCGTTTCCACCTTCCTCATCGTCATCCAAACTCTTTTTATTGAGGCCAAGCCTATTTTTGCGTGCAGCTTCCTCTTCATCCTCCTCGCCCTTATCAGAATTGTTACCCTCATTATTTTTCCCTTTCTTGGGACGAGCACTTTCTTTTTCCATGCCATTTGTCACCTCAAGTTTCTTCACGTCTGAACCAAAGGCAGCTGGCCCATTTGTAGCTGCCTTCATCATCCAACGTTCATAACCGGTTGCACTGGTCTTTCTCTTACTCATCTTCTCTTCAGCCTCTTCCAGGGTCAGTTGTTTGTACTGTGCAATTTTACTGAAGTTATACCTAAAAGGACAGAAACAAGAAACAGATAATTCACCAAGACAAAACTTTATCTGACTTCCAATCTAAATTACAGAACTACTACTATTATGACCATTGCTAAGACTGTTATTGAAGTTTTCGCAACAGTGAACAGCTTTGTGAAACTTGTCTCCTGTTGCTAACCTGGAATGAAAATGGTAAAATCATTTCAACTTTGACAAATCAAATCATTTTTGGACATATATGGAAATAGTTGAGTAAATCAGTTAATAAAATGCTTTCATAACATTGTACTTCTGGAGAATTTTAATTTTTTTAGCATCTATATTCTATACTGCTTTTATAAGAAGGCAATGATGGCGGTGGCAGTGAATCTGAGGCCATCACACCAACTCCACGGTACGTTTTGATACCAACTACCCATATTACAAAGTAGTCCTGTATATATTGTAAATATATCATTGTCTCTACAATACAAGTTTATCATGGAACGATATCTACAATGACAATATTTTTCCAAAATATGAAAACTATGTTGAATAAAAAAAACTCACAGTCCATTTGTTCCCAGCAATATCAGTCACACATGTTACTCAATTTTATACATAGCAAAGTACGGGCATTTTGATAGTATACAAAAAATTATCATTGAAGTTGCATCCATGGGATTTTGACAAGTTTGATCAAAAGCATGGACATGGAGATGTGGCATAAGTGTATTACCATGAACCAGCAGGATATGCACGAAATTCCTTGCCATGCATCATTAACAGATAGTATGTAGCGATTGCTGACTGTGATCCCTCCATTTGACCTTGATACTGATATTGCCCAGTTTCATCTTCCAAAATCCATGGCTTCCTATTATATTTCTCCTAGTTTTGCAATATATGTATGCACAAAGTTAACAGAGCCAACCAAACTAACTTCAAACAAATGTTCTGAATTTATATGGCTCAAAATTT
>KE372007.1:482367-494847 GCA_000418225.1 Zizania latifolia
GCCCACGTCAGAAGAGGGCAAAGGGACTGGTGCATGAGTATATCAAGGTTCAGTTGATATGATCTTTTATATGTATTCGGGGGTCAGTATGTACTGCTAGGTACAGCTATTGACTAGCGATCCGGAAAAGGTTTTCGGGTAGTGGCCGTTTGCATATGAACCTATCAGGTCACACGCTTAAAGGGATATGATTTAAAGCTTGCAAGAATTGGCTCTTGTGCAAGTGGGAGATTGATGGAAATATGTCCAAGAGAATTCTGGGGGAACTGGAAGTTCTGGCTTGAGGCCGGAGGTTCCGGGTTCTGGAGCACCCAGAAATTTCGATGAGACCGGAAGTTTTGGGCCAGCCCCAGTTTTGGTTTTTGGAGGAACCAGAAGTTCTGATTAGACTGAAAGTTCCAGGCCTGCCTGAAAGGTGAATTCTGGATGAACCAGAAGTTTCGGGTGAAACCAGAACTTTCGGGATAAAATAAATTCGATACAGAATGTTATTTTCGGAAGTTCCAATTGGACCGGAAGTTCCGAGCAGAAATAAATTCATACAGAAGGTTATTTTCGAATGTTCCAGGCCTGGACCAGAACTTCTGGGCTAGATGAACAGATTAGATCTGTTGGGCTTTAATACTGATTAAAGACCCATGAGAGGGCACTATATAAGGAGAGGAGGGGCTAGGACGAAAATGCTGCTGTTGCTTTTGCCCCTAACGTAACCCTAGCTGCCACCTCTCCCCTAGCCTCACCTGCTGTGGCCGTATCTCCCCTAACCTCCCATGTGGTACTAGCATACTGGCGTAAGGTGATCCTATCCCTGTATGTGTGGATACTGTGGAGGCACCGCTGCTACTGCGGTACTGATCTTCTCGTGAAGATCGTAAGGATACATTGACTTCGCCACCAACGATTGGACGGAGCAGGCGAAGTTGATCGAGGACGCGCTTCCCCAACTCTTCTTCCGCTGCCTTAGCGCATCGCGTGACTAGAGGTAATGATCCATGATCCCATTACTCGCATGGTTCCTAGGTTGAACGGGGTAGAAAAAGTTTTGTTTTATGCTAGCATAGCCTACCCGTTCCCCAACAGTTTCATCAAAAACGAAGAAGTGTCTTGTGTTTATAAGAAGGCTAGTGCGAGCGCATTGGTATTTCTGATATTGTATGTAGATGATATATTATTGATCGGAAATGATATATCTATGATAGAGTCTATCAACTCTTCATTGAAAAATAGTTTCTCTATGAAGGAGTTAGGAGAAGTAGCATATATTATGGGTATCAAGATCTATAGAGATAGATCAAGGAGGCTAATTGGATTAAGCCAGGATACGCACATTGACAAAGTGTTGAAGAGGTTCAACAGGCAGGATTCCAAGAAAGGTTTTCTTCCTATGTCACATGTCATAAGTCTTAGCAAAACTCGGTGTCCGAGTACATCTAATGAGCGAGATAAGATGAATGTGATTTCATATGTTTCGGCAATTAGATTCATTATATATGCCATGCTTTGTACATGCCCAGATGTCTCGTATGCTTTGAGCCTCATGAGCAGATACCAATCTGATCTAGGTGAGAGTCTCTCGATAGCCGTAAAGATCATCTTAAAGTACTTGAGAAGGACTAAAGATATGTTCCTAGTTTATAGAGGTGAGGATGTGCTCGTTATAAGTGGTTACACCGATGCAAGCTTCCAAACCGATAAGGATGACTATAGATCGCAATCTAGATTCAATTTCTGCCTCAATGGTGGAGCGGTGTGTTGAAAGAGTTCTAAGCAAGAGACGGTAGCTGAATCTACAACAGAAGCCGAGTACATAGCAGCTTTTGAAGCTGTAAAGGAAGCTGTTTGGATCAAGAAATTTGTTTCTGAGCTTGGTGTAATGTCTAGTGTCTCTAGTCCGATAGACATCTATTGTGATAATAGTGGTGCTATCGCACAAGCAAATGAGCCTAGGTCACACCATAAGTCTAAACACATACTTCGGTGATATTATCAGATCCGTGAGATAGTGGATAGGGGAGATGTAAAGATATGCAAAATCCAAACTGTTCTAAATGTTACAGATCCGTTGACAAAGCCACTATCGTAGCCTGAGCATGAGGCGCACACTAGATCTATGGGTATTAGATATCTACATAGTTGACTCTAGTGCTAGTGGGAGATTGTTAGCATTATACCCTAGAGGCAACATGGAGATGTTGTACATGATATACTATATTTAAGAAATAAAATTATTGTTCCTTGAAATAGATTATCATTATGAATCAACAAGTACGTAACTTATTCATAAGACTCATAATATTACTATTTCTAAATGATCCTTGATCAGATATAGATCATATATGGAACATATATGACTGAGATCGATATGTGCATTTATTGATGATCATGTCTCATAGATCATGGGAATAGAGATACCAACTCAATAACATGAACGTATGCTAGAGAACATATATTGGATAGACCCACTATGAGGCACTGTTGAGATTTCATGTGTCATCAGTTAGTCTCCGTAGTGTTTATGTAAAGTCCTTAGACCCGAGATCATCATGGTTCCTAACATGCATAGTAGCTTACTTTGGGACTAATAAACGATATTCCATAACTGGGTAGTTATAAAAGTAGTCATTGGATATATTATGAAACATGTAGTGTGATATGAGTTATCAAGATAGAATTTGCCCCTCCTTACAAGAGAGATATCTCTTGGCCCCTCGATGTAATGGGTTATGGAAGCGCATGGACATGCTGACGTGATTAAGGAGTTAGTCATAAGTTATAATCCAATACGGAGATTGAGAGAGGATTGAGCTATTGATAGGATGGCACAAATCTCACCTTGTGCTTGATCAATATCATGGGCAAAGGGACGTGTTCAGTCGATATGATCTTTGCATATTCTTGGGTTAATATGCTTTGCTAGAGGTCGTTATTAATGAAGTGTGGAAAGAAGTTTCCATATATTAACTAAGCTATGCATGAACCGATAGGATCACATACTTAATGGGTTAGAACATTGGATTTGAATAGTGCTCGAATTGGGCTTAATATGGATAGAGATCCAAATGGTTTGGATAGAGATTCGAACATATCGAATGGGAATCTGAGTAGAGTCATGGTTGGGCTCGAGAGGGCTCAAGCTAGAACATCTATATATATGAGAGTGTAGGGTGTAGAGAAGCTAAGCTTTTAGCCTCACATGTTGATACGTTTCTCATGCTAAGTTGTTAGCCTCTGAGAGCAGACCCTAGCCACCACCTCTTGAGCCCAACCATCTCACCGACTGTCCAAGTGCTAGTACACCATCGGTCGATATTCCCACCCTTGCTGCTTCTCGAGGACACTACCTCATCAGGCAAAGGCTTCTCGAGGAAGTTCTTGGGAGTTCTCGAGGACATTGATTGACTTCTCGAGGACGTCGATCGGTTCCCGACCACTTCGGCACGCTCGAGTTGGATCAGCTCGCTACTTCAACTCTCCTTTTACTGCACTGCGTGCCTGAGGTAACAATCTATGGCCCCCCTCTTAGCAAGATATCCTGGTGTGCGTGGTAGGAAATTTTTATTTTCAACTAGCGTAGCCTTCGCATTCCCCAACATATACACGGATTCAAGCTCAGGTCTTATGGCTCCAAGCTATTTCTTAGAGTCTGGTCCCAACATCGCTTCTTCATAGGTGTTGGGCTCATCATTGTCTAACAACAATATATCCCGTTCCTGAGTGGTCAAGAACATGAACCTCTTAGGTGCATGTCGTACCCTCTCTGACCTATGTGGTGCTAGTGTATTTACAACAGGTTCTTTAACACCTTGATTATCCTGTTGTGGTGGTGTAGGAGTCAAAACATTTTTAGGCGTTTCTTGAATTTCTTCGAGATACACCGAGCTCCCACTAACCCCTCTTGAGAGAAACTCTTTCTCTAAGAATACACCATATCGGGTGACAAACACTTTGCCTTGTTCTTTATTATAAAAGTAATATCCTTTAATTTCCTTACGATACCCGACGAAGAAGCATTTGTTAGACTTAGGAGTGAGCTTGTCAGATTGTAAACGCTTTACATAATCTTCACATCCTCAAATCTCAAAAAAAGACAAACTAGGACATCGTCCTATCCATATCTCATATGGTGTCTTCTCCACTGACTTTGATGGAACACTGTTTAGTGTGAAAGCGGCTGTTTCAAGAGCATGTCCCTAGAAGGATAATGGAAGATCACGTTGGCTCATCGTTGCTCGGACCATATCTAATAAGGTACGATTTCTCCGCTCGGAGACCCCATTCCCCTAAGGTGTTCCGGCTGGAGTCAATTGTGGAACAATTCTGTAATCCTTTAGATGATTACCAAACTCAAGGCTCAAATATTCTCCTCCACGATCCAATCATAGAAACTTGATTGTCTTGCCTAAATAATTTTGTACTTCATTCTGAAATTCTTTGAATTTTTAAAAGAACTCGGATTTATGCCTCATTAGATAGATATACCCATATCTACTAAAGTCATCGGTAAAAGTTATGAAGTACTGAAGACCACCTTTGGCTATTGAGCTCATTGGTCCACATACATCAGTATGTATAAGTGCCAACAAGTCAATTGCCCTCTTACTTTGACCTATGAAAGGCGTCTTTATCATCTTGCTAAGTAAACAAGATTCACATGTCTCAAATGATTCAAAATCAAAAGAGTCAAGAAGACCATCTTTATGGAGCTTCTCAATGCGTCTTTCATTTATGTGGCATAAACGATAATGCCAAATAAATGTGGGATTCTAATCATTAAGACAATGCCTTTTGTATTAATGTTATAGATGTGAGATTTTTCAAGATTACAAACATATAATCCATTCACTAATGGGATATGACAATAGAATATTTCTTTGAAATAAAGAGAACAACTATTTTTTATTGATCTAAAGTCATAGCCTTCTGCTTGTAAACATGAAGCAAAAATAATGTTTTTAGATAGAGATGGAACACAATAATAATTATTTAATTCCAAAACTAATCATGAAGGTAGAGACAATGGCATGGTGCCGACAGCAACTGTAGCAACTCTTGCTCCATTGCCCATGCGAAGATCCACTTCGCCTCTAATCAAACTTCTACTTCTTCTTAATCCTAGCAACGACTTGCAAATATGAGTAACTGATTTGGTATCAGATACCAAAGAATCAGTTGATAAAGTAGCAAAATTGATTTCTATAACATTTATATCTGAAGCGAAAGTCATACTTCCCTTCTTCTTGAGATCCTCCAAGTACTTCTTGCGGTTCCTCTTCTAATGACCCAAATCCTTATAGTAAAAATATACTGCATCTTGAGCCGCCCCTTTCTTGTCCATTTCGGTCTTGAAATTACTCGCGATCTCACCGAGAGTCAACTTCTTGTTGACCGCACATTTCTTGATATGGGGTTGTTTCTTGTCTTTCTACAACATCATCACATGATTGTTATTTTTCTTAATGCTTTCTCGGCGTTTTTTAGCATCCCATGCTATTCTGTCAAGGTTTTGCCTATGTTATTCATATGATAATTTAGTATGAACGGTTCAAAACTTGATGGCAGGGATTGAATAATCAGATCAGTAGCCAACTCTTGGCTAAGGGGAAAACCAAGCTTTTTCATACTCTCAATATATCCAATCATTTTAATAACATGGGGGCTGACGAGATTTCATTCAGCAAGCCTACATACAAACAAGGATTTCGAGGTGTCGAACCTCTCGATCATCGCTTGGTTCTCAAACATACCACGCAAACTCACAATAATATTATAAGCGTATGTGTTCTCATACTGCTTCTGAAACTCAGAGGACATTGTGGCAAACATGAGACAGCTCACAATAAGGCAATCATTAGTGTGCTTCTCATAAGCACGCCGTACAGCCATAGTAGCATTGTCAGGCAAGTCATAAGAATAGGGACTTTCAAGAACAAACTCCTTTCTTTCTTGTTTGAGAACAATTCTCAAATTTCTATACCAATCCATAAAATTTGTTCTATTAAGCTTTTCTTTCTCAAGGATAGGTCGCAAATTAAAAGAACTGGACGTGGTAGAGGCTGACATGATCTACAACATGAGATATGCAAAGCTTAGCACCTATATTTATGTTAATATTTCATTAAACTATTTAATAAAAGATTCTTCGCTATATTTATAGAAACCAAAACCTCCCTCTAGGTAACATAGCGGGTCAAGATCCACATTTCACTAATTTCTAGTGAGCTTTTGCATCACTGCTAGAAAACTAGTGACATGGATAAGCAACACCTTACTAATCACATCTCTATGTGACTCCTATTCGTTGGGTTAGTGGGTAGGGGATTGAGGGGGAAGCCACCCCCTCACGGGTTGCAGGGCAGCGCCACGTCCACCAACGAAAAATCACAGATTTGTTCTATGAAATCGCTATGGAAAAAATGCTCGGGACAACCAATTTTTCCCAATCCAAGACAACCTCTCGGGAACCAGTTTTTCCCTTTGCTGATAGGGTCGCCCAGGTGGTCGGGTGATTCTGTTGGGAGTCGACGACAGTGGTCGAGAAGACCAGTCAGAAGACGCCCGAGGTGGTTGGATCTGTAACCTACTCGAATTATGATATGCGTTTGCATCTGATGTAACAACTTACCGCAATTTAAATGTTACGATCCAATCTGCAACTATCCCGTAAACCGATTAATCTAATCAACCCGTGCTGCTAATCGATCCATCACATAAACCAATTGACCTAGACTATAATAGATCCAATCTACTACAACCGCATATCAACTATATGCATCGATCTAGATCATAATCTACGCAATCTAGCTTTGATACCACTATTGGGGAATGCGGAGGCTATGCTAGCTAAAAACAAAATTTTCTACCGCGCACACTAGGATATCTTGCTAAGAGAGAGACCATAGATCATTACCACTAGACGCGCAGAGCAGCGAAAGAAGTATTGGAGTAGCGAGTCGATCCAACACATGCGCGCCAATGTGGTCAGGAAGACAATCAACATGGTCGGGAGTTGATGTCAGGAAGCCGATCAACGTTATCGAGAAGTAGTCGATTAACATCATTGGGAGATGGATGATTCGATCAGGAAGTTCTCGCCTGAACTCGAGCCGATGATGCCACTGATCCAATCAGCGATGCTAATACCGATGTGAAGTAGAATAGCAACGCCTCTACTGGTATCCACACATCCAGGGATGGAATGTCGACCGATGGAATACTAGCACCCGGGCGGTCGGTGACATGGTAGGGCTCGAGAGAGGCAACGGCTATGGTTTTGCTCGTGGTGGCTAACAGATTAGTCACGCGCAAAAGAATATTGTGCATGAGCCCCTCTCCCTCTTATATATAGATGTCCTAGCTTGAGCTCTACCAGGCCCAACCAGGACTCTACTCAGATCCCTATCCAATTGGTTAGGATCTCTATCCAAACTGTTTGGATCTATATTCAAATTGAGCCCAATTCGAATCCTATTCGAATCAACTGTTCTAACCCATTAAGTGTGTGACCCTGTAGGTTCACGCATAGCTTGGTTAACATATGGAAACTCCTTTTCAATACTCCGTTAATATCAGCTTCTAGTAAAACATATTAACCCAAGTATATGTAAAGATTGTATCGGCTAAACCTTGTAATGTTTCTCATGTACAAATTCCTTTGCCTCATGATATTGATCAAGCACAAGGTGAGACTTGTGTCATCCTATCAATAGCTCAATCCCTCTCTCGATCTCTATATTAGATTATAACTTGTGATTAATTCCTTAATCACGTCGGCATGGCCATGCACTTTCATAATCCATTACATTGAGGGGCCTAGATATATCTCTCCGTAAGGAGGGACAAATTCCATCTTGATCACTCACATCCCACTACATATTTTATAGCAAACCCGATTACTACTTTTATAACTACCCAGTTACGGAGTAGCGTTTAGTAGTCCCAAAGTAAGCTACTACGCATGTTGTGAACCATGGAGATCTCAGGTCTAAGGACTTTACATAAACACTACCGAGACCTACTGATGACACATCAAATCTCAACAGTGTCTCGTAGCGGGTCTATCCAATAGATGTTCTCTAACATACGTACATGTTATTGAGTTGGTATCTCTATACCCATGATCCATGAGACATGATCATCAATCAATGCACATACTGATCTTAGTCATAACTGTTTCAAATATAACTTATAACATATCATGATTGAGTCACGTACTCATTGATCCATAATGGTGGTTTCTATTTCAAGGAACAAAATAGCTTTATTTCATAAACATAGTATGCCACGTACAAAATCTCCATGTTGCCTCTAGGACATAATGCTAAACGAGCAGTACGCCACATTGCCCTACAACTAGTCGCATCGCACCGTGTGGGCGGTTAGATTCAAACAAAAAATCAAATAGGTGATAAGGATCAAGAAAGTTACCTCTAGGCGTGGACGCGCTAAGCTATATGCGTTCAGGAATGACTGCTCTGGGAACATCTACCGATTGCTGAAGAACTGGTTGAGAAGCTTCTCAACCTCATCCCCGCAGCAGTGCATCGATCTCCTCGCTCGGGTCGCTCTGCCCTAAGAACTTGAAGGCGGCGTGCACCCGATGCTTTAGAGGGAGTATTCGCTATGACAAGAAACTTGCCGCAATGATTACCCCCATCAGGCATTGGCTATGTAGCTCCTCTACCCTCGCCTCTAGCTCGTCCACTTGATCCCGCTCTAAGTCAAGGCAGAGCTCTGATCAGTGCTCGGACGGCATCAGAAGCTGGTCGATCTCTTCTAAAAGGGCTAGATCGTGGTTCGTGATGTAGAATGACTGGCTGTGCCATCCCTTGTTCGATGAAGACAGTGGCACTGAGATGTACTCATGGGACTTGCCATCCCAGAGCTACACCCTTGCACCACCAACCAACTTCTTCCCATTTCGCTTCAATTGGAAATAGTGGCAAAATAGGTTGAAGTGGCGATCAATCCCCAGCTATGCCTCTTAGAGGTGGATAGAAATCGAGAGGTGAAGAATGGAGTTTGGTGTAAGATGAATAAGAGAGATATGGTAGTAGTTGAGGAGGCCACAGATGAAGGGGTGCGCCTAGAGGCTGAGGCCATGGAGGATGAAGGTCTTGAACACGACGAGCTCGCTGGTCTCCGGGGTCAAGAACTCCTCACCCACCACCGCGCACCACGATGACAATGCTTGGGCCACCAAGAAGTCATCCTTCTCTAGTGCCTCCACCCGCCTCACCGACGAGATCGACTTGATCCACTCTGTGCTCCACACAGGCTTCTCCGATTTCATTGGCTTCAATGAGAACAAACAACATGTTTTTCTGTAGGACACTACACAACTAAAATGGTGCCTCGGGCGACGGGGAGCCAGAAGTAAAGAGGGTTCTGAGGAAGGCCAAGAGCTCTATGGAAGGGTTCGAAGGTTGAAGATGACAATTCGAAATGAGAAGGCATGAAGAAGACAATGAAGCATAAAGATTTTTATACTCACCGGAATTTTTGCCATGATGTTAGCTGCTTGTTGCCGTGAAACCGACAAAACTTCTATCGTGTCATGCGCGTGGAATAGGCTGACGGGATGGTTTTGCCTCTTTATCTGGCCCAAATAATTGCCATGGGTCCGATCAGCGCTCAAGTGCTTTCTGCCGCCTCGCCTGTGATGCATTAAATGCCACGATCTGTGTTCAAACAGGAGATTTTTGCCTCGATGCTGGTGATTGGGCATTAAATGCCCTGCTTTGGGGCCTAGACTTGAGAAGATGAAGCTACGCCTGAGGGCTCAGCCTCGACTTGCCTCGCCACATCACCACCTGATCGCTGAATGTCGCCTGATAGCCTTGATCACCCGACCTCTCAGGGATCTTGGCTGTAGGCATTGCTCGACCTCTGACTTCGCTCGACTAGTTGGTGCACCTGACTGGCTCATTCGCCTGACCGCCAACTCTCCTAATTGCCATGATCACCTGAGTGCGATACTTTTCATTGAGCTGGTTTGGTCACTCGACTACGTTAGGGAATTGACCACCGGACCACCTGGACAGATATCATCACCTGAGTATAATGTTTATTGTTCGGCATCTCCAAGTTTTCTCCGACTACGCCAAAACGCCGAGTGGTCTCCACTTGCTTATTCATGCCACAAACCTCGATATCTTTGTTATAAAGTACTCAAGTTCTCCAACTACCACCGACCCACGCTGAAATGCATCTCCAATTAAAGGATGACAACTGATGATTTTGTTTGCATATTAACCTCCAATGTTTTTAGGTGACATTCTTGAAGACATCAGTCAGAATTGACCCTAGAGCCAAATATTCTATTTGTCTCAAGGCTTAGGGGCTACACCATGTTGGTGCATCATAAACACACACGAAAAGAAGATGATCCTCATCAAGCTTTTCAAGTCAATAAGTCAAATACGGTGATTTCAAGATGGAGAGCTCCACCTAGCTTGTTGTTTCAAGTCAAGACTTGAACCAAACTATGAAGAGATCGAGGGCTGCTGTCGGGGATATGTACCCTAGGTATCCTAAGATGTGCTTTAATAGTCTTGACCAAGAGTGGATCTAGCCAACCTTTGGAGTCCGGTATGACCCATGAATGGAAGTTCGAATCCGATAAGAAAACTTTGCGCCATATTAGAAAACCGAACATCAGGATTTGATATTAGAGATAAATATCAAATTAGAGATAAATATATACATATATCTTTATAAATAGAAAACAGACCAGAGTCTGGTACATAATTCCCAATATCTAGAAAACCGACTCAGGTAGGAGCCTTGGTTCTGTATGTCTGACCCCTTGACTATATAAAGGGGTGAGGTACCCCCTCCAGAGATATGCTTTCATGCTTTCATAAGCTCTCAAGCTAATCCAATCCATAAAACACTGGATGTAAGGCTATTATCCTTACGAAGGCCTGGACCGGTATAAATCTCCTGGCTATTTTGTCTTGAGTCGGCTGTAGAGCGTAGATCACAATGATTCTCTACACATCAAATACCATCTCGGGTACCAGCAGGTGGACTACTCGGTAAAACATCAACAGAAGGATAAGTTTGAACATGATGACCATCTAAAATAATGTATTCCTACAATATGTTGGATAGAGTGATCCAAAAAATTTGATAGATGAGTTCTAGATGTTTGAATAAGATGACATGTCATATTCTAATTTGTTGGGACGAGTTTAATTTTTTGTTTATAAATATTTAAATAATATTTCCTCCTAAATCATTTATTTCATTTGTGATCTGATTAAATTGTATTCACTACAATTTTATCTATAAAACAAGATCCCATATGATTATATTTTAGTTAAAAATATATATGACAAATGGGTTCACTAAATTTAGGTTTTATCCATCGAAGTTATTGAGGAGCCATGGTGAAGACTGTGGGCCCCATGGCTCTGAGATGATGAGTGATTGCAACAGTGGCGGATCGAAGCCCTCCGAAGGGAGGCAAGGTGAAGTCCTCCGAAGGGAGGCAAGGCGAAGCCCTCCGAAGGGAGGCACTTCGAAGTGGAGCTCTCCGAAGGGAGAGACTTCAAAAAGATGATGACTTGTCGTGACGTCGGTCATGTGTGACTCAGGTAAACAGACGGACGGTCGCTGGGCTGAAGGAGCTGCGGGATCGTGGTGGTCCAATCCGGGTACATGGCGCAAGGGCGGCAAGCCCTTTGACGGCTTCGGCTCAAAACCGTCAACCTCACAAAGCCCCGGTGAATTTTTGGCTGGCACTTAGAGTGAAGCCATAACCAAGCCTACGCGATGTGAAGCTTTGACAAAGTTTACGCAAAGCAAAGCTGTGACGAAATCTGCGTGCTGCGAAGCTCCGATAGAGTCTGTGTGATGCGAACCCGTAACGGAGTCTATGCTATGCGGAGCATCGAATAAAATGTTAAAGTAGAATTTCTTTTTCTGCCCTTTGGCGCTGGTTCTGAAGATTATAAACCCTAGGGGTAGTTCGGTCTTTTGTCTGGTCTGCCTGGCCTATATAAGAGTAGGTAGGATACTCTCTAGGGTTGTGTGCTTCACAAGAGTTCTCTTCAGAACCTTCTATTCCAGCCGTCACTGCTCCCGAGATACAGAGTCCACAATCAGAGAGAGAGAGAGAGCTGTGTTCTTTTGTATTCAGTTCTTGCAATGAAATCAATGCTTTTCCTTTACTGATTTTTGTGCTAGATCTGTAATCTATCCCTCTCCTCTGCTACTGGTTATCTTTGAGCAGGTTTGTTTTGAGTTCATATTGTTCATTTTTGTCATGAATGAACTTGGTTCTTGATGTGCTTCGGAAATGCTTTGTAGTGGATGTTCCATTCTTGCCAAGTGCAAAGTTATAGGAATCCACGAGCAAGATCAACCTAAGCTCTCTATTCTTGTGAAGCTTTTATTTCTGCCATGATCTTTTGATTCGAAGTGCTCCTTATTGGCTCTGCTGTGAAAAACGCTTTACTGCTTTGTGTGGACCCCCCC
>KE372007.1:498623-514846 GCA_000418225.1 Zizania latifolia
GCCGGGTCGCAGCAGTTCTTCGTAGATCCCGCCGTCGCCACCGTGGGGCCACTGTTCCCCTCCGCCTCGCCCGACGTGCTGCAGCAGCATGTCGGGGGCTTCGCGTGGCCCTCCCCCTCTAATCCGCAGCCGCAGCTCCGGTTTCCTGATCCCCGCTTCGCGCAGCCTCTTGATCCCTATTCGGCGCGCGGAGGGGGCGGCCTCGCTGCCGTGGATAGGGTGGCCGGGAGCAGAGCGGAGAAGCCCAGGTCAGGGGCGCCACCTCCTGGCTTCAGCAAATCGTCGCATCCGGTTGCTTCCCGTGAGGCGCCGAATGCATTTGGTGGAATGCAGAACAGGGAGCAGAGAAGAGAGCCGAGCCACCAACATCCGAGGGGTTTCGGTAGAATACTGGAGAAAGAGCAGCGGACAGTGCCTCCTTTCGTTGGTGGTCGTGAAGCATTAAGCAGAACGGTCTCTGGAGAGCGGCATACTGTGGAAATCACAGGTGGCCGTGAATTGCCTGCTGTAACAATGTACAGGGAACAGCAGCGCAGACAGGATCACTTCTTGTCTAGGACTCCGCCTGATGGAAATGCCCCTGGGCCGTTTGGTAGGATGCCTCGTGATGAACAGCATATGCATCCAACTGCAGGTGGTACGATGCACCATGGAGAACAGCATATACCTCCTGTCACTGGTGGCAGGATGCCGTACAGAGGTCAGCAGCAACAAGAGCACAGCTTAACAAACATGCCTCGAAGAGAGCAGAGGTGGCAGGGGCATAGAGATGAGAAGGGCCACACTTCATTGAAGCTACCCCATGCAAATTTATATGGTATAGTTGGTATGATGTCAGTGCCTGACAGCGGTTCAGTGGATGTGGATGTAAGGGAGAATAGAGGCAAGAAGATGGTGTCAGAAGCAAATGGTTTGGAGGGTGGTGTTGTTGATGAAGTTGGTTTTGAGCACAGAGTTGATGGAGTGGTTGTGGAGGCAAAGAAGTTTCAAGTATCGTATCAAAAGAGTGAGGTTAGGTCTGCTGGGCAGGATGAGGAAGAGGACGACGACAACAAGGATGGGGATGCTACAATTGAGCAGCTGATGGATACTGTGGTGATTGAGGGCATTAGTGAGACCAAGAGCACGGCGGTGCAAATAAGTGGTTCAAGGAGTAAGGTAAATTCGACATCTCTTGCAGTTTAATATAAAGCTATACCTACGCCTTAGCACAACTTGCCTTTTTTGTCTTATTAGTGCCTGAAATTAAACTAATGTCTTCCTTACTTCCTTCTCATGTCTATTTCTGCGAGGAAGTAATACTAATTTGGCCCTGTAGTAGTACTTTGCTTTCTCATATTATAGTATGCATTCAGTTTGACATCTGAGAAAGATCATCAGGGTTCTTTATTTGTCCTGTGGTCGTGAGTATTGAATTTAGTAATCAGAGATGTGTACTATCCCAACCAGTCCTATGGGGTTCCAAAGTTGATGCTAATAATAACAAGTCATGAGACTCAGGATCTGCGTCATCATTCTTAGAAATATGCTTTGTGTTAAGGAAAATAAGATACAACCTTGCTGTTCTCCAAGAAATGAACTGTAACTTTTGACAACAAGTTGACTTGCTCCTTGAATCCATCCAAGTTAAGACAGCAAAGGAGCCTTTTTGACAAGCTAGTTGATCTTGAGCTCAAAGTGAACCGAATTCAAGTCTATATGCCATAAACTTCAACCTTATTCGAATTTATTACCGAGTCTAATTGAGTTTATTAGTATAAATATACATCTGCATATACTAATTCCTAGTTTCCTATTAAGTTGAGTCATGATAGGATGCATTATATACTGATGTACTTGCACATAAATTGAACCTGAGCAGTGAAATCTTTGCATTTAATACCCGATATTTTAAACACATCTCTTCTCAAATATAGTATACACTCAAATGTTAACCATTGTTTTTGTTTTGATCTGCTTGGCCATTTACTCCATATCTATCATTGAGTAACTGGGGCCATTCATGTCGCTAAGTTGAATTCAAAAACTCTGTTCGAATCAATCTGCCGTTTTGGAAGCTGAATATGACGCAGAAAACGGGAAGCACATCATTAGGGCATGATTAATTAAGTATCGACGGTTAAAAATTAAAAATTAGATTATTCTTAAAAAATTCTCACAAGTACATATATGTGAGAGTCATTCCTGCCAAAAACAAGGTTCAAGGTTTGAACTCAAGCTTAATCTCACATTAAAGTTACTATAATTTACTAAATCAAGTGAATTCTTTGAGTGTAAGCCATAATACCGTATACAGAACAATATACAACAAATTTGCTTTTGGACTTCTAGCTAGAAGTATGAGCTAAACTATTTGTAGGCTAGCTTTTTGCCCAGTTTCATTGTCAAAAACCCCTGCCAGTTGCCACTGATACTTAAGAAAATGATTTCACAATTTTGAAACAGTCCTTAGTTCCTTACCAATGGATATAATGATGTAACCTAGTCATCCTCTTTTTACTTGCAGGACTTCAGATCAGACTCTAGAGGACATAATGTATCAAGCCAACGAGTAAGATTTCAGAGGAGAAACAGGCCATGTCGGTATGACATAGATCAATTTATGCCTAGTTTTATGTCAATTTTTGAATCTTTGGTGCCCTCGGATGAAGAAATTTCAAAGCAGAAGCAGTTGCTAACAGCTCTGAGTAGACTAATAAACAAGGAATGGCCTAATGCAAAACTTTACCTCTATGGATCATGTGCTAATTCATTTGGTTTCTCAAATAGTGATATTGATCTTTGTTTGTCTATTGATGACAAGGAAATGAGCAAGGTTGATATTATTTTGAAATTGGCAGACATTCTCCATGCTGGTAATCTCCAGAATATTCAGGTGAGCAAGACTCTCTTTTCATGCCATGCTCTGATATGTTGAATCTTTTGAGTTTGAGTATGAGATATGTCATAAACAATGTGCTGATGCAACCTACAATTTCTTTCTAAAAGCATGCATGATGTTAAATATCAAGAGTTCAGCCTTTATGACCTAAAAGTCCCTATGTTGGCGTCTTAACGACATGTTTGTGTTTTCCATTTGAATGAAACATTGATGTAACTTTTGCATTAAACTATTTTCATGCAGTAACCATTCTAATATGGATGGAGTTTGATTATGTGTGCTAAACTTCTGGCATATTGATGAAATTTTGCAGGCATTAACTCGAGCAAGGGTCCCCATAGTGAAGCTTAAGGATCCAAACACAGGGCTTTCATGTGACATATGTGTTAATAACCTTTTGGCAGTTGTTAACACAAAACTTCTGAGGGATTATTCACAAATAGATAAAAGGTTACGGCAATTAGCATTCATTGTGAAGCATTGGGCTAAATCTCGGTGTGTAAATGAAACTTACCGAGGAACACTCTCTAGTTACGCGTAAGATTCCTGTAGACTTTTTAAATTTCCTGTTATGTCCTTGCATGATCATGATCTGAATTTCGTTGTTTTATTTACATTCAGCTATGTGATAATGTGCATCCACCTCTTACAGTTACGGGGAATACTCCCATGTCTACAGGTATTCAGATTATAGCCCAATTGTTGTACAATTATATTTTCCTACATACTAATATTTGTTATCTTTTACTTTTGTGAAAAGTTATACTTGGGATTTTAGGCTTCAAGGTGTATATTACTATTACAGAACTACAGCTTTTTAAATCTTTATATTCGACACTTATCAGTAACCTATAATGAATGTGTGGAGTGATAAACACATGCAGCAATTTGGACCTAATATTTGCCATGTGAAAACTGTATGCTATGATTTACTAATGCTAAAATAGTTATTGTCATGTGCAGCAACCAAGTTGTCACGTGCATGATAGTTTCTGAAACACATGGCCGAATTGGCCTCTAACCTCGTCGGCGCGGTAGCCTTCGCACCGGCAAGGTAGGACTCTAACCCGTCCTAATCTAATCTAATTCTTTCTGGACTAATTCTTTTCTTAACTCCCTAATTACAAATTATATGGATGGATCTCTTTATATAGGGCCAGGGTCCCTTTATTTATAGGACAAACCACGTGGGCACTGTTCACGGACCCATGGGTACTGTTCACGGACTGGCTAGGCTAGGCCCAAAATCCTAGCCCATGATATCTACACCCCTCTTTTTGAGCAGCTCGCCCTCGAGCTGCCGGACGATATTAAACCTAACTCGACACCTAATACAACTCAAGCCTTTAACATCTCGGCTTGATATTCTGAACTAATTCTAATCCTAGTTTGAGGTGGACCCTATCCCATCCCTCGCAGAGAAAGGACAACTCCACGCCATGGCCCTGCCCGCTCGCACCTGACATCTCCCCCGTCGTCGAAAAGCAGCTCGTCCTCGAGCTAGATAGCGTGGCATCGCCGCATGAACTCGTCGTGGGGGACCCATGATGTGGGCAGCACACAGTGATCTGCTCGGCCTTGCCATGTCTGGTTCAGGGTACAATCCTCCTGGACTTTCTCAAAATTAGAGGCTTTCAGCGCCTGTACCTTATCCGTCGGATCGTCCAGCACCGTGACGTCGTCATCTGATGCAGAAGATGGTGACGCCATGGACAAGGATGAACCCAAGCAATCTGAAAATTGTGGCGGTGGCTTCGGTGAATCGGCAACAGGTGAGGCAGAATCATTGGCGCGGCTGGACAGGGGCGGGTCGGCAAGAAGGGGCGACGGCCGGTACTGGTGCTCGTCGGCGGAAAGGTGCGGCGTCTGGCGGCAGGGCGGGCTGCCATTGCGTGAGGTCTCAGCTGCTGGGTCCCGATCAAGTCGGCGATGGATTTCATCAAATCGTTGATCGGTTGACTCGCGAAGCGCATTCAAGTCACGGCGGAGGTCCCGCATCTCGGCGAGTCTGTGCCAAGGTCATCTCTCGTTCCTCCTGAAGTTCACGACGGCGGTCCCGTATCCCCTAGAGAACCTCCTCGACGAGGTCCTCTACCGACGGCGGCGTGGTGGCCGAACCGTCGATAGCCATCGCCGGCGAACTGTGTCTGAAGGGAGGGCGAGGGTGCGCTGACCCTTGTCCCCCTGGCGTCGTGACGACTGCGTGGTAGATTGGGCAGCGAGAGCACCCAAGGAAACTTGGCTCTGATACCAAGTTGTCACGTGCATGATAGTTTCTGGAACACATGGCCGAATTGGCCCCTAGCCTCGTCGGCGCGGTAGCCTCCGTGCCGGTAAGGTAGAGCTCCAACCTGACCTAATCTAATCTAATTTTTTGGCTAATTCTTTTCTTAACTCCCTAATTACAAACTATGGACATCTTTATATAGGGCCAGGGTCCCCTTATTTCTAGGACAAACCGACTCTAACTGCAATTGGACTCTTAACCCTAAACCTAATAGGACTCCTAATACGCTACAGTACCCAGCGGGCTATTCACGTGAACAGTACCGCGCGGGCACTGTTCACGGCCTACGAGTACTGTTCACGGCTGGCTGGGCTAGGCCCAAAACCCTAGCCCATGACAGCTATCAAAGTAGTCATACATTTGTTTATGCATAATTTTGGACTTAATATTTACTATGTGAGAACTATATGTTACAACTTATAAATCACTAGTGTTAAGATAATCACCAAAGTTGGGAAGACAAACACTTGTTCATACATATGACTATGTTACTGTGTTGGGGTTTTCTGGAAAGGTTACATATTGCTGTATTCACACCATTTTGTAAATTGTTTCATGTGTTCCATAGATTCTGCCTAAGATTGCTGGTGTGCGTTTTGCTATATTAATTCTTAATGCCATAGTGATAGGTTTTAGGGAAAGTTTATATTTGGTCTCTCAATTCTTCATGTGGTTTAGACGTTTAGTTTTCATCCCCTAACTCCAATACCAGATAGAACTCGTCCTTCAATTGTGAAAACCATCTAAATGATGTCCTTGTGCAGATATATAGGTTGTTTTGCCCTAGGTGGCATCCTAATTGGTTTGCCAACATATCAAACAAATCAGTGAAAAACATAGTTGTTATGGCGTCGCCATATCGTCGCCTTATCGTCGTGGCGGAAATTTGCTATTCGCCATATCTCACCATAACGCTGGAGGGTCTGTGGCGGGCGCCATAGGCACGTGGCGACACTGTGGCGTCGTGTGACGCCCGCCACGGCTATGGCGCCCGCCATACAGAGGGAGAGAGAGCTGTAAAAGTTTTTCTGTTCGGGCCCATTTCTATCCCAAAACCCTAGCCGCCGCAGCACATCTCCCATTCTCATCCCCTTCCACCGCATAGCGCCCTGTTCCAGACTTCACGCCGCCGCCGTGAACGTTCCAGCCTTCGGATCTGCTCCAGCTAGGGCGCGGCGTCACAGCGAGGCAGCGTCAGGTCGGCGTTGGCTAGAGCTTAGATGAGGAAGAGAACTAGAGAAGGAAAGATGAAGAGAAGAAGGAAAGAGATAAAAAGGAAAGAGAAGAGGAAGAGAAGGAAAGAGAAGAGGAAGAGAAGGAAAGAGATAAAAAGGAAAGAGAAGAGGAAGAGAAGGAAAGAGAAAAAAAGGAAAATTATTTTTTATAATTTGCTTTAAATGATTTTTAATATATGGGAAAAAGAAGGAAAACCACTCTTCATAATTTACTTTAAATGATTTTTAATAGATGAGGAATTCAAAACTTTTAAAGATAAGATAGTTTATATCTTTTATGCTATATTTGTATTGCTATTTTAATGTAATAAATCCTAGAATATGACTCTTGTGCTACATTTGTATTGCTATCAACTTTGCATTTACATGCCCTAGTAGTCCTAATATATTTGATTGCTCGCCACGCCGATGTGTCTATGGCGACGCCACGCCGCGCGCCATAAGCGCTATAATGTTGTGAAGGTGGTAGGCCGCCGCGCTTCGCCGCGTCGCCGTAACAACTATGGTGAAAAAGAATGAAAAAGTGATGAGACTGACCAGATTATCCACCTAGGCATGCCTTGTTCCTCTTCCTCCTCATCCTCATTCTATCAAAAAGAAAGATGGTATGATATATGTGATTATGTGTCAAGGTTATGTCACAGCCACCTCACTCAAATCTGGCCAAGGGACTTTATTAGATGATTTTAATTAATTGTGGGACAGGCTCTATCAGGTATTGGAGTGTTGGGATGAAATGCAAGCCATATGAAAAGTTGAGGGACCAAATGTAGTCTTTTTTCTAGGTTTTGTGTGCTGTGTCATTTTGTATGTTGCGCACTCAATAGTTAACTTCAATAGATCTAATAGTTATGTACTGCCGGATTATTAATTTCAGGGACTTTTCTGCTTTCTGTCAGTCTAGATTTGTATATGTTTTGCTTTGTTCATATTGTTGCTCTTATCTAAGAGAAGAAACATTGACTTAAGTTGAGTACTAAATTTCAAGGACTTTTCTGCTTTCTGTTGGTCTAGATTGGTATATGTTTTGCTTTGTTCATATTGTTGCTCTTATCTAAGAGAAGAAACATTGACTTAAGTTGAGTACTATACAATAATTATATATCTCATATGGTTACTAGGATGCAAATGGGCTTACCTGTGGACACCCATTGGCCCACTCCATTTGATTTACAATTTTGTACCCAATATGAACCAGCAAATGGAAAAAAGTGCACATTTAGTTGGATGGGGTGGGTCAGTGCCCATGAAGTTGCAAACATGAAACATGCATCCCTAATGGCTTGAGCACGATGTGGGACATTTGCCTATTAGAGTCTTTCTATTGTATATTTGTTGCTTGCCATTTCTACCAGTCTTATACTCTTATTTCTTTATTATAAAGATATCATAAGGGTGCTTCCCTAGTATGTAGAAAATATGACTGGAAAGCTGGCATATCTTTGTAATATGTTGTTGCATATTTATTTACTTTTTATTCTACAACTATACTATTTTTTGCAACTAACTATCAATGAGATGCCAGGAAATGGACCCAACCTATTATGTCACCGTTGACAATAATACTTGTGCTTACTTTGATCAAGTGGACAAACTAAATAGCTATGGTGCTCAAAACAAAGATACTGTATCAAAGCTGCTTTGGACCTTTTTTCATTACTGGGCGTACCAGCACGATTACACAAAAGATGCCATATCCATTCGTACTGGAAGGATCATTAGGTATGCTATATGTTCCACATGTTAAACCATCCTTCCATTACAACAAAACTCTCCTGGTGTGCCAAGCTTTTGTTTCTTGATTTCTGTTTGAATGGCCCGTACTGTGTAAAACTGCAAACAGCAACATTTATTTTGCCACTGCATTTAGTATAGCAGTTTGAACTTTGAAGTCTCTTATCATTCCCAAGCAATGAATTATGAACAATTGAACGTGTGGCTAAGTAGCTTCTGTTCTTTCTTTACTGTATACCAGAGCATGAAGTTTTCCTTGTCATTTTGGTCTTCTTTCAGTAAGCATATGAAGGACTGGACAAGAAGGGTTGGAAATGATAGGCATCTCATTTGCATTGAGGATCCTTTCGAGACCTCCCATGATCTTGGTCGTGTTGTTGACAAAAGATCAATCTGGACACTCCGAGAGGAATTTGAGCGAGCTGCAAATATATTGCAGTATGATCCAAACCCCAGTGTCACACTTTTTGAGCCTTATGTGCCCTCACCTCGAGGTATGGACCAAGAACAAATTGTGAGTACCATTGAAGCGGAAAGATGATATCACAAAATCATTACTGCATCAACAAGTCATTTTGTTTGGAAGGAATTTTTGCCAGAGCTTATGTGATATGTTGATGTACAATAGGTATTTAACTGTAAAGTAGCTAGGGGCTTAAGCAGTAGGCAGCACAGCAGTATGTTTCTGCTATGTGGGGTACCAGCAATATTTACTTATAGGTGTTATTAATTCTCATTTGGAAGGTAGATCCGTAAATGTTTGAACTAGACTGTAATATCCTTACATGATAATCATGGTTAGCGCAGTAGTTTGTGCCAGTGAGAAGAACCACAAAGCTGCGTCAAGCTGTCTTACCTTTGCAACTGCCATTTGTAGCTTGTGGGACTTGAACAGGACGTGAAAATGTAGCTCGTCCCAATATGGTTGTTCTATTCATTAGCACGGCTACTTGTTCATATCAAAAAAACTTTTGCAGATAACAAGCAGAAGTTCTATGATGTATTTGATCGGCAAAATATGCTAAGTAGTTTTTGCAGAGCGCCAAACTCCCATTTAAGCTGGCTGTTTTGAGTGAACACAGAATAGTGGCTTGGCCTTTACTACATCGTAAGTCTGACATTAGACAGACTACTATGATATTTTATAGTGAATTTTGCATGAACCAAGGTCCTGATTTGAATATCCGGCCTAATTGTGGCTCAGATTAGTGTAATTCATAAGATTGGCTTGTCTCCGCTGTTCTACCTTGGCGTCCGTTTTATTCATTTGTTGTCGAATTACTGAAAGAATTCCCCTACACCTCCGTCCGAATAACTGATATCTGGTGCAGAAGTTTTTCCAGCTCAAAATCATGATACAATACATAATTTTCTTCAACACGCATTTGTAAATAATGAAAATAATTGTTTTATTGACACGGAATTACTCCGTGTAGAGCCTCCATGTAAGACCGAGTAAGCCCTGCCATTAGGCCCCGTTTAGAATGAAATTCGCAAGAATTTTACGAAAA
The DNA here is from genome assembly GCA_000418225.1 of Zizania latifolia. Taxonomy (NCBI): domain Eukaryota; kingdom Viridiplantae; phylum Streptophyta; class Magnoliopsida; order Poales; family Poaceae; genus Zizania; species Zizania latifolia. The sequence goes on from KE372007.1 coordinate 508,272, forward strand.
ACAATTTAATTCCTAGGTGGATGGGTTAAATTCCGCAGTTTTAAATAGGAGTATGCAAATGCATAGAAAAACATGAGCATGCAAATTAAAAAAAAAAATGGTGCTGCCACTATGGCCTCTCCCTAGAGGCGCCACCGTAGCTATGGTAGCTTAGCTAAGGGTTTGCTTGATAAGATTTTATATCATAGATTTTAGATATGGATCCATAATAATCAAGATCCTATAAGATATAAAAAAGTATTTGGTTATAAAAAAGTATTTGGTTAGAGAAAAGCCTCTTTTCACAGACTTTACACCGGTGAGCACGTATGAGTTATGACAAAATCTCATCCGCTGCCATTAGACGTCGTCGTGCCACACTGCCACTTGCCACTAGCCAGCGTCACCTGCCATGGCACCTCGTTGGCTGCCTCATGTGCGTCATAAGGGGAGGAGCACAAACAGTGTGTTCAATAGTAATTGTGGATAATTTCTTCAAACTTTCTAGATCTAAAGCTATGAAGTGATCTGAAGGCAGCTCCACCTTTAATGTACAATTTTTATAGCAGATCCTTGGATTAGCTCCAAATTTTCTCAAATCTGAAAACATTTGAGCTCTAGCTTCTCCAAACTAGGATCAAGTTAGAGCAGCTCTTAGCTCTAAGAAATCTAGATCTAGAGCTTTGGATGGATTGAATGTATTTAGTTGAGAAATCTAGTTTTTTATACTAAAAATAAAAGTTTAAACTATTTTATGGTCCGTATTCACTTGAAGTAAAATGTGTGCTGTAGCATTGGTGATTTTAATCTGATATAACTGATTCATATACTTCCAACCCCAAATCTTATAAGTCATTTGATCATCTATTAAATAAAAACATTAAAGTTCTAGTTTAAACTTAAATAAAAAAAACTTTTACCATTTGTCGTCAGATCCCTGATTTTCCTCCTTTGAATCCTTTTGTATTGGTTTAGCATTAGCATTGTCTCAGAGAGGACATGCTTAAGCTAGCTCTAGAAGGATACTAATTTTATATAAAAGAGTAATCATTCACTAGATCTTAATAGTCCCGTATTTGATTAATAATGGTAGAAATGGTGTTGATTAATTAATCAATGGTTCCATGCGTGCTCCAAGGCGTTTGTAGCCGATCTAACGCATCGCGTAAATAGTGACGGATCTGGAAGCCAGCAGAAGGCATTTGGATAAGAGAAAGACGAGCTCCATGAGGGCAAAGGGAGGAGTCAACGACTGACCATATTATTTGAAACTTGCTTTTGAATAAACATGCCAACCACAAATGAATTCAATAAACGGGAGAACTTCCAAGATATACCACTGCCCTACAAGCTTACTCCTGCATATTTATTCTGATAAAAGGTGTCTCAAAGATACAGCTTGCCATCAACGACACAAAACCTGGCCTAAGGTTACATTATTAGTTCATCGGATGGAAGGGGGCATAAACACAAATAAATGAAAGAATACAGAGGTGGAAACATCGCTAAAGTCATCAGCATGTTTATGTTATGACAGTAGGGTTATCTCTTCCAGTGAAGTCCTTCAACTTTGAAATAGACAGAGCTAAGTCTGCAGAAATCAAAGATAGATTAAGAGTAGGTATGCACATAATGTCAGATAATGGATGCAGCAAAGCTCTTAAGAGGGCAGCTGATAGTACCTATTAAAGGCTTCAAAGCTGTTTGTGCGTCGAGATCGTGCTTTGAGGCATCAGATTCAAATTGCTCAATGTAGACACGGATTGTTGCTCCAGCAGATCCGGTTCCCTGTAAGAGCAAAAGTTATTGAACTGTAAAACAAGTGCTAACTAGTTCTTTTGGGTTGAAAAATCAGTGTTATTTTCATACCGAAAGGCGGAAGATAATCCTGGATTCATCACTGAAAACAAATCTAAGCCCTTGTTTAGATACAGTACTACCATCTACCTGTAACATTGAGGGAAAATGTTAACTTCAAACCATGACCAACCTACCCACCAACACACACGGAGACAGAGAGAGAGAGAGAGAGAACCCACGGGATCAGTGTAACTGAAATCATCAGCAAACTGAAGGGTATAATTTCCTACATCACAAGGTGAATAACTCATTAGCCTTTCAGATAACTATCATATCTGCCATCCGTAGGGTTCATACAAAGCTTAATCTTATAGCAGACCAACCATATTTCTCTCCAGCCTTGCTTTTTGTGATTAGATCTCTAAGATGCTCCATCATCTTATTTGCACTGTCAGATTCACACTCCTGTATAAGTAGTACATGTGAGGTTCATTGGCTCACTGGAATTTCTGGGTTGAGTTAATGCACCGGAAAGTTTATTGGGTGGTCACATAAGATAAAATCACATAAATATAATTTCAGAAATCCATTATATAAAATACCTCATAATCATATCTGGAAAAGAAATTCCTTCCATAGGTTGCCCAGTGTTCCCTAGCTACATCTTCCACTGAAACTAATCTCTCCCCAACCTTCTTATCCTTGTTTCGGTGTGCAAGTATAGAGAGCCAAGCCAGAACAGCCCTGAAAGTAAATAGTAGCTGGGAGTCTGACTAGTTCCTTATAGACAGTTCTCAAGAAGTATAAAGCATGCTATAGCAAATGCACTTTTCTCTATTTTGACATTTATAAGCGTAAATTGGATGCTAGGACACTCAGGATTTATCTAATGGAAATTACATCCATGTATGACTAGATGACTTCTTACCAGATGCCATCCTTCTCCCTGATGTGATCAGAACCTGTGCCAAAACTTTCCTCTCCACACAGAGACAATTTCCCTGCATCCATTAGGTTCCCAAAAAATTTCCAGCCTGTTGGTACCTACAAAGTGACCATATTAGATGTTTTTGTAGAAGCCAAAGCAGTATGTCTTTTTTTTGGTAAAAATCATGAACATCCAATTCCTTGACAAAAGTACCTCAAAGAATGGAACATTCAATTTATCAGCTACACGGTCAAGAGCACCACTCGTTGGCATTGATCTAGCAAGACCCTAAAGAAAGTAATAACATAAGAGGATATTCTTGTCTTTAACAAGTCAAATATCCAACTGAGAAAAGCATAGTTTGTAGTATCCCTTTACTTTTGGACCAGATTGGAAATATGGAATTGCTGCCTGTGCATTTGCTGCAATTATTGCAACAGAATCTGATGGTGTAACAAAGAACCTTCTTCCGAGAATCATGTTTCGATCACCATCACCTGCAATTATTTTTTTTACCTCTAATGTTATTTTGTTAACTTTTTCTTCAACAACTAAAGAAAGGGTATGAAAAGATAGAACCAGTGATAAGGAGGTTTTCAAGTGTAGCAAGTAAAACTTATCAAACTTAACTGGATTAAATGGCAATGTTAAGGTATCCACAAAATGAAACATCATATCAATGGCGTAGTTCACTTAGTCTTAATGCTAGCTATTTGCATGTGTGGCTTTCTACTTTTGGTCTATATCTCTAGTATTTTACTTGTTTGTTCTAGACCTCTCTACCTGTTATTTCAGTTTTTGGTATGTTGGGATTGTCAAATAGTTTCTTTCTTTTTTAACAAATTTTGGCTGGGTGCATTTACATGTAGAGGTCAGATATGTATCATGTCTGCATCTTTCTTCCCATGATGATCTATAAGGGTATAAGAAGCTTCTTTCATCTTCCATTGTCTTAAAAAATGACATATCTAAAGGAAACTCAATATGTAATTATGACTTGTTAGCATACTCATTAAGGTGGCAAGGCAACACTAGGTGTCCGACTACCTTTTTAACTTTTAAACAGTAAGGCGAGGCGACGCCTTACTCACATAGAAAATATAGGAATTAAGAAAATAACTATCAATAGATAATTACTCCCTCTGTTTCACAATGTAAACCATTTGACTTTTTTCAAGGTCAAATTTCTTCAAATTTAAACAATTTTGTGAAAAAGATATACTAACAATTACAACATCAAATTAGTTTCATTATATCAACCACTAAATATGTTTTAATAGCATACTTATTTGATATTGTTAATGTTAATATATTTTTACTTAAACTTGGTCAAAGTTGAAGAAGTTTAACATTGAAAAAAGTCAAATAACTTACATTGTGAAACAGAGGTAGTAGCAGATTCCAAATAACTATAGCAATATAGCATGATAAAAGTAGCAAATAACAAATAGCAATAAACAATTAGTAGTATAGCAATGTAGCACAATAAAAGTAGCAAATAAGTTATATTATATATATATATATGTTAACCCAATATATGTTAGGTGTATATATGGATAGATTGTTGCTTTCCTTATTGATATCTTTCCTTTTGTATTTCCTCTGTACGTGTATATACAATGGTCTTTTACCCATGGTTTTCAAGGAGTCACCTAGGCGTCCAAGCAAGCCCAAGCTCTAGGCGTCGGCCTAGCCTTGGCTTCAACGCATATGGCACCCGCCTTGCTGTCTATGGCGTCACCTAGGCACGATTTGGCATCAGTTTGACACCCAGCAGCCTAAGGCGGATGCCATACGCCCAAGTGAGAAGCGAGCAGGAAGCAGCCAAGCGGGGCAAAAGCGTGGGGAAATAGGGGCGCACACAAGGATTGGGAGGGAAAAGAGAGGAGAAGAGAGGGAAGGAGGTTTTGAGTGGAGGGAAACACCAAAACAGAGAGGGCGGCCGAGGCATGCACCTGATTTGCTTTGCTCAGTTGCTCTGCTCGGTGGTGCCCGGCAGGATCCCCATGAGGCCCTGACTGTCCTCTCTTTGTTCTGCATGGCAGCTCCTGGCAGCTTGCAATCCTTCCCTGGCCCCTGCTGCGCCTGGTGGGATCTCATCCTCCATGCTCTTCTCGGCAGTCTACCAGTCGCCTGGTCCCCTCCTTCGCTGCTCGGCTCGACGACGCCTGGCAGTTGTCGTCCCTCCCTGGCCCTTGCTTCTTCCGACAGGATCCCATCCTCCCTGTTGCGCCTAGCAGTTCCCTCCCTCCCTGCTTTGCTCAGCGGCACCTGGCAGTCCACTACTCCTCTCCCTCCCTTCTCTGCTCAGTGGCTCAGCTTGTCTGCTCCCCTCTCAGGTATGTGCAACACAACAACCACTTTTGAGTATGCACAACACAACACAGCAGCCACTTTTGTGCTCCTATCTTAGGTTGTTATCACCTGCTCTGCTCTGTACTCTGCGCACTTGCATGGTACAAGAGAAGAGAAGTCACAACACATGACAAGAGAAGAGAAGAGACATCAGATCATTGGCAACACCAAGGTAAGTATATATGCTACACTGCTACTAAAATTTAGAGCAATTATAGGTTAGGATGTGTGTATGACGTCGCCTCGCCACATCTTAAGCACCTAGGCGGCTGGAAGGGGTAGGTTACTACGCCTCGCCTTACCACTTTAAGAACCATGCTTTTACCCTCATATCAATACAAGTCATATTCATAACAAGTTCAACACCCCAACTATCCCAAATAAGTTCAAATGACATATAATGTGGAACAGAGTACAAAATATGAGGGGGACATCTTAGTTGTAAGATGAATTTCACTTCATCACTGAGACACAATCATCTACTAACCTTCTTATGTGGCCTCATAGGTAAAGGCCAGAAAGACTAGCCCATATGCAGCCTAGTTGTCGTCAATTTCAATCCATTCTGCAGGCTCCAATGATCGCAGAGGGATAAATTTCGACGGTGCAGGCAGCATAGCAGTTGCAGATGGCAATGAGGCTGCCCAGCCCCAGCAACACCAGGTGCTCGACCGTTTCTACTCCCACTACCACCTTGGCGTTGGCGCCTCCTCGCGCTCGAGATTTCCAGAGTGCAATCTACTAAAGCTGCAATTCCCCAATTCCCAAATCACACACAAACCCTACGAATTCTGGAACCCTGATCACCTCCCATCATGATGGCTGACACTGCCGCCATGTTGCTTGCGCCTCTCTCATCACCCCTACCCACCGACACCCTGATCTACAAAGCCATCCCAGCCGCCACCGTCAAAACCCTCAATCTCCCTGACACCTCTGTACTAGGCCAGTGTGGCTAAGGCGAGAGGCTAAGACGAGGGGACATCTTAGACTCCTGGACCACCTTACCACCATGGCCATGGCAACGACTTGATAACTAGGCTTGTTAGAACAAGAAAATGAGACTGAAGTAGATAGGTACAATGATGTGTCACTTTTGACTATAAATGATAAGTTTCTACAATGCATATGACTATTATTTGAGTCTGTATGGGTATGTGGCTACTATATAACTCTTCAAGAAGGAAATCTATGATCAGCAATTCTTGAGTAGTCTCAGCAATACTTTAAGCTATTTCTCATCCAATTGTGACAAACCAATTATTTAACACAATTGAATGACCTGATGCAGTAATTGTAATATAAACATACCATCACTTGCTGCACCAAAGTCAGGTGCTCGGCTTCCAAACATTGTAAAAACAAGTTCTTTGGCATAACTGTAGAAAAATAACAGTAAGTATAGTACTGATGCAAGGCAGACGTTCTTCGCTTGATGACTGATTTACATACGTTAAATTAGGATCAGGATGACCATGTCCAAAATCTTCAAGGGGAACTCCATTTAATATGC
>KE372007.1:521910-539742 GCA_000418225.1 Zizania latifolia
TCCCCACCCCCACCCTCGCGCCAGCGCTGCCGCCCGCTAGCCAGTCCCCTTGCCGGTAGCCCCCTTACGCGTTGGCAGTCCACCCTGCCAAGCCGACGACCACCGCACCCATGCTAACGCCCCCGCGCCAGTTCCCCACGCCGGCGGTCTCTCCTCCCGAGCAGGTGGCCCCCCAAGCCCACATCAGCGGCCCCTGCACCAGTCCCCTGTGCTGACGGTGCCCCTGCATGCCATCGGTCCCTCCTCCCAGGGAGGTGGCATCCCGAGCCCACGCCAGTAGCCCCTAGCGCCCATGCCATCGGTGGTCCCACCCTCGCGCTGATAGCCCCCCTCACTAGTGCCCCCTGCCTACGGCCTGCATTTTCCTAGCTGTCTAGATTTACTTCTCTCCATGGGTAATCGGGTATACCCACAGGTATACGGTGCCCACAAGTATTGGGTATGGGCATGGGTTTTTACCCGTCGTGAGTAACGGGTTCGGGTACAGAAATATTTTACGGGTACGGGTATGGGTATGCACTATCCATACCCACGATACCTAATTTCCATCCCTAGTTGTGTGGCAAGCTACGATCAAACTGTTAGAAAACTACTTCCATATATTTGAAAACTCAGATGACAGAATTGGAAACTAGGAAATATATAGAATGAGTGACATCTTGATCTTGACCTTTCTTCTTAATAGGGATTACTTCCTTCTAAACTAGATTACTATCTTAGAGATTGCGTTTTCCTTTTGTGTTTTATCTATAAAAAAGCGGTCCTTCCCCATTGTAAAACACAGAAATATGAACAATAAAGCAATACGGCTTTTTCCTACACCTTGTGTCCTCTATATTTATGTGTTCTTGTTCATAACAAAGAACTCTAGACTACACCTTATGGCCAAGACCAAGGGTGGGTTAGGACTAGACTGGACTAAGGGCAGGCTAGGAAAAGCATTGACCGTCCGGTATGGCCCATGAATAGGGGTTTGGTTCTCATAAGAAAAGTTAAGTCCTTATCGGATAGTTGAACTCCAAATATAGTATCAAGAGATTTATTTGTATCAGAATTATTGTAATTAGGGATTTAGCGCTCGAGTTTGGTAGGTAATCTAAGTTAGACTCGGGATAGAGTTCTGGGTTATTGGGCTTACCTCCTGAGTATATAAAGAGGGCGAAAACCCCCTAGAGGCATATCTCATATATTCATCTATTCACATCATCTAGCCATCTAGCTCTACCATATTTTTCTTGCTTTCGACGTCTTAAGCCTCCATAGCTTAATTGCGTTGTATTGTAAGATCCACCATCATATTATACACCAAAATACTGGACGTGGGGCTATTATCCTCCGGGAGACCTGAACCAGTATAAACCTTGTCTCTTGTGTGCTAGAGTCGACCATCGGGTTCGAAGGCGCTGCGCTTCCCTTACACACATCTAATCATCACCTCGGGTACCTCCTTGGGTGGACTGCTCGGTGATTCACCGAAAGTTAGCGCGCCAGGTAGGGGGTCGCATTGCTTTCACTAGGATCCGATGGCACCTCCTTCAGATTTTCTCATTCCCACCGGCTTCGTCTTCGTATTCGGGAGCCTGACATTTGTCGGGGACTCGGCGGGATGGCTCGTCTTGTCGGACCTCTTGACGAGCGCTGCTCGTGGGTTGGCCAAATAGGAAAACTCAACTTTTCCCCCAGCCTCCAAACAAGACGGACGGCCAGGTCATCTTCAGGATTCAGCTGGCCCCGAGCACTGCATCGTCTTCTCCGCGCGAGAAAGGCCAAACTGTTTAGCGCTGATGGGCAGAGACCGAGCGAATCGACAAACTTGAAGCTAACCGGTGGTTCCTAGCCAATCTTTTCATGATGGCCGAGGGGACGCTATCCACCACCAGTAGCGAGAGGCGTCGTCGCGTCGAAGGAAATTAGATTGAACAAGACAACGGGGTTTACCGAAATCTTAAAGATGAATTCACTTTAGAGTTCGACAGAGAAAAAGTTTTAAAAACTCCAACCGCCAACCTGGTGGCCATCAAGAGGGCTCTCAGTTCTCTTCCCGAGACACCAAAGCTACGACGAGCGAAAGCTCTCGCTCAGGCAATAGCAACTCAGATCAACACCCCGGCTTCAGCTCTGACCCGACCACCGACTCCTTCCCCGAAGGACAAGGAGGGCGATGATCTAGACTAGTATTAGTCATCGCACAACCAAAATCCACTCGTTGATAGCCTGCGCGGTGATCACTTACTATCGCCACCCTCGAGAAGATGGAACAGGTTGCGCTTCAAGATCCACAAGTAGACTAACAATCGAGGCAACCTCGAAAACAACCGCAGCAATATCGGCAGTAGCGCCGACCATGATGATTCGATTGAAGGTCACACTCCCCACAATCGTAGAAGAAACAGAAGGCAAGATGACCACGTCGGCTTCTCTGCATTCACTTGGCGCCTAAGGCAAGTCAGGTGGCTGAAGTCCTTCTACCTAATGGGAATCGAACCGTATGATGATAAAATGGATCCCTCATAGTGGCTACAACTCTATTACACCATTGTTCGTGCGGCAGGATGAGACGAATGGATCATGGCTAACTACCTTCTGGTAATGCTCTCCTCATCCGCCAATAACTGGCTCTCGAGCTTACCCAGAAACTCTATTAACTCCTGGGCACAACTCCATTTGGCCTTCATTGACAACTATCAAGGAACGTGACAGAAGCCTGGGACTCGATACGACCTGCAACGCTATGACAAAAAGAGGATGAGACGCTTCGTAGCTTTATCCAGAGGTTCTCGAAGAAAAGGACCATGGTCATGGACATCAATGAGAGTGACATCATCAATTGCTTCATCGACACCTTGCACCACTCTTCCAAGTTGCACAGGGCCCTCGTGAGAAAGAAGACAAAGACTATAGCCCGGATGATCTCTATTGCAGAAAGCTACGCCGACTGTGAAGATGCTCGAAGGGAAAAGATAGAACGATCACGTCATGAGAGCCGATCTCGTCGGAATAGAGATGACCATCCTCGATCCCCTCGATAAGAGGACGACCGACCGAGATCCTCTCGAGGCAAACAAGAGCGGAAAAGGAAGACGGAAAGAACTATGGCGGTGGCCTATAGTTCGTGACGCCAGGAAGACGAAGCCATGTTGAAGGAACTCGATAAACCCTGTCCGTTTCATCCAAAGCGCAAGCATACCATGAGCAAATGCTATTACTTACAAGATGTACTTGCTAAGGAATCCCACGGTAATCCCCGCCAAGGCAAAAGACACCGAGACGATGATGATGCCTCGAGAAAGGATAGTCGACCTCAAGACAACAACGGTTTTCAGGAGCCTCATAAGATGGTGAATATCATCTTTGGAGGCCCTACATCAGTCAAAACTAAATGGCAACAAAAGATTCTAGACCGATGTATCAATGCCACAGGGTTCGAGGAGATCTAATAGCTGTGGTGGTCGGAAGTCCCAATCACCTTCTCCCGAGATGACCAATGGACTAATGTCCTGAAGACCGGGTGTTGGCCGCTAGTTGTTGACCCGGTGATATTCAAGGTACGCATCAGACGAGTCTTGATCGATGGAGGAAGTGGATTAGACATCCTCTTCTGCTAGTCCCTCATCGATCTTGGCATCTTAGTCGATAGCCTCCAAAAGGAGGATAACTTTCCGTTTTATGGTATTATACCTAGGTAAAGCTCAGTACCACTTGGCTTAATAATTCTATCGGTCATGTTAGGCTCTCGAGACAACTATTGGACCGAGCACATAACCTTCTAGGTCATGGAATACGACATCCCACTCCATTCCATCCTCAGAAGGCCGTCCATAGCCAAGTTCATGGCCATTGGACACTACCCGTATTTGGTGCTCAAAATGCCGGGTCCTAGTGGAGTTATCACTGTTCGAGGAAACATCGGTACCTCTCACGCATGTGAGAAAGACAGTCTCGCCCTAGCCGAGGCCGTCAACCTATCAGCTCGAATGGAGGAAACCCTCAGGCAAGTCTGAGCACATCCTCTCGAGGCCTTGAAAGTTCTAGCCAAGGCACCAACTCCTTCGGGGATCTCCCCCACACCCTCGAACATCAAGAAGATCGTCCTCTCTGACGTCGACCTGACAAAGACCGCGACCATTGGGGCAGGACTCAACCTCAAATAAGAAATCGTGCTTGTCAGCTTCCTGTGCTCTAATATGGATATCTTTACATGGAAGCCCTCCGACATGCTTGGGGTTCCTCGGGAGCTGATCGAGCACGAACTCCACGTATATCCAACTGCTAAGCCGATAAAGCAGAAGCTACAGAGGTTTGCCCAAGACAGGAAAGAAGCGATCAAAGTCGAGATCGCCCGCCTCCTAGCAGCAGGATTCATCCGTGAAGTTTACCATCTTGAATGGCTCACTAATCCAGTCCTGGTAAGAAAGAAGACAGGACAATGGTGAATGTGCGTCGACTACACCGACCTAAACAAACACTATCCGAAGGATCCTTTTGGGCTACCTCAGATAGACCAGGTCATTGACTCAATGGCAGAATGCTCCCTTGCTCCCTCCTGTGCATCCTCGACTGCTACTTTGGTTATCACCAGAGCAATCTTAAAGAAGAAAATCAGGAGAAAGCATCCTTCATCACACCTTTTAGAGCATATTGTTATACAACCATGCCTTTTGGCCTCAAAAACACGGGAGCAACATATCAGCGGACCATCCAGCAATATCTCTCGGAGCAGATCGGCCACAACATTAAGGCATATGTCGATGACATGATCATTAAATCCAAAGGAGACAATCTCATCAGTGACATTGCTAAGACATTCACAAACCTACGAAAGTTTCGATAGAAGCTGAACCCTAATAAGTGTGTCTTCGGAGTACCGTCTGGACAACAACTCGGGTTCATCATTAGCAACCGAGGCATTGAGGCCAATCTAGAAAAAATAGCGGCAATAATGAAGATAGAAAAACCCAATAATGCCAAGAAAGTCTAGAAGCTCACCGGTTGCATGATGATACTCGGGAAATTTATTCCTCATCTAGGAGAAAGAGGAGGTCCCTTCTTCAAATTATTGAAGAAAGAGGAAGATTTTCAATGGATAGCCGAGGTCGACGAAGCGTTTTTCACACTGAAGAAATTTTTGACCTCACCACCAATCCTCACGGCTCCAAATCCAGAGAAGGTTCTCCTCCTCTACATCACCGCCACGACTAACGTCGTTAGCATGGCTGTGGTAGTCGAGCAGCCCAAGGAGGGACATGTATTTCTAGTCCAAAGGTCAGTATATTTTATATCAGAGGTCCTCGACCTATCAAAAGCAAGGTATCCACAAGTACAGAAGCTCCTTTATATCGTCCTGCTCACCGCTCGAAAGTTAAAGCATTATTTCTAAGCCCATAAGATCGTGGTCATGACAGAGTATCCTCTGAATGACATACTCCACAATCGAGATACAACGAGGCAAATTGTAAAGTGAGCCGTTGAGATGGGGGATTACACGATGGAATTCCACCCCGCACCGCCATAAAATCGTAAGCTCTAGCCGACTTCATTGTCGAGTGGAGCAAGATACAAATACTCCCAAGCCAAGAAGAAAAGGAGCACTGAACAATGTATTTCGATGGCTCTCTAAGCATAGACAGCGTCGGCGCAGGAATTCTCCTTATATCCCTAAAAGGAGAAAAGATGCGTTACGTACTACAACTGATGTTTAAGGCTTCAAACAACGCAGCAGAATATGAAGCCATGATACATGGCCTCCGGATATCAGTATCCCTAGGGGTGAAATGACTCATGGCTTATGGAGACTCCAAGCTAGCTATTAGTTAGGTCAACAAGGACTGGTCCTGCACTAGTGACAAGATGGATGCTTATTGCGCTAAGGTTCGAAAACTCAAAGGCAAATTCTTTAGCCTAGAGTGCTGATGCCCTGGCCTGCCTTGGTTCTTCTTGAGCAATGGTCCCCAAGGGTGTATTCATCCAGGAGCTCACCAAACCATCAATTAAGGACGACGAGCACCAGGTCGCTAGCCCGCCAGGGATCATCGTCGTACTCAAGAATGCCAATGACTGACGAAAACCTTTCATTGACCACATTCTAAAAGGCATAGTTCCAGAAGATAAGATCCTGGCCGAACGACTGACGAGACGACGCAAGCAGTACATAGTTATTAGGGACAAACTATACAAGCATGCGGCCTCAATAAGGATACTCTAAAAGTGCATTTTGCCAAGCGAGGGCCTCCAAATTCTTAATGAAGTTCATGCAGGGGCGTGCGGCAACCACGCTAGGGCAAGGACGCTGGTCGAAAAGGCATTTCAATTAGGCTTCTATTAGCCGGCAACCAATAGCAACGCCAAAGAATTAGTTAAAAAGTACATCGGCTGCTAGTTCTTCGCCAAGCAAAGCCACCTTCTAGCTCAAGCCCTTTAAATAATCCCGCTAACTTGATCCTTCGCTTGCCAAGGGCTCGATATGGTGGGACCTTTTCAAAAGGCTCCCTATGGTATCGACCGGCTCCTAGTATGCATTGACAGATTCACCAAGTGGATAGAAGTCATGCCTCTAAAGAACTGCATGGCCAAAAAAGCAGCACAATTCATTGAAGGAATCACTTATCGGTTCGGTGTCCTAAACCAAATCATAACCGACCTTGGGACTCAGTTTACAACAAACGATTTTTGGGATTTTTGCGAGGAAAGATTGATCGAGATCAAGTATGCATCGGTCGCCCTCCCTAGAGCCAACGGACAGTGCGAGCGCACCAACAGGATGATCCTTCAAGGATTAAAGGTCCGAATCTTCAATCCCTTATATAAGTACACTGGTAAGTGGCTCCAAAAACTCCCCGTAGTACTCTAGGGGCTCCGCACACAGCCAAACCGAGGCATGGGACAGACACCCTTCTTCCTCGTCTATGGCTCCAAGACGATCCTCCTAAGCGATATGTTACACAACTCCCTTGAGTTCAATATTATGATGAGGGAACTGCAGAACAGACAAGTGCCGAAGACATAGACTCCATCGAAGAGGCCCGGATAGCAGCCACAATGCAATCGGATTAGTATCAACAAACCCTTCAGCGATATCATGACCATAATGTGCAAAAGAGAAGCTTCAAGGTAGGTGACCTGGTACTTCACCGAGTACAATCAACCATTGGGATGCACAAACTCTCTGCTCCCTGGGAAGGACCTTTTATCATCTCCAAAGTAACAAGACCAGTAGCATATAGGCTAATACGAGAAGACAGGCAAGCAGTACCAAACTCCTAGAACATCGAGCACCTTCGTCGATTTTACGCCTACCAATACTTTGTTAAATAACTTTTTCTTGATGAAACATGTTTAGGCACTCGTCGATCCCGTGGCACCGCTTCTTCATCAACCCTGCTGACTACTTCCCTCTAGACATGCAACTGAATCAGGCAGGGGTCAGCCTTATGGTTGTACACCCGCAGTTGAGCATTATTCTCGCCGACTACTTCCCCTTAGGCATGCAACTAGGCTAGGAAGGGGTTAGTGCTTGGGCTATACACCCACAGTCAAGTATTTTTCTTGCCAACCTATGTCGATTACATCTCCCTCCGTATTGGGTGCCAGATGGCAGCCGTGCATGCAACTAGATCGGGGAGAGGGTTGACTCTTTAGTCGTACACCCGCAATCATGCATCTTTGAAGAACTCACCGACCCATACCGGTTACATCCCCCTCCGTGTTGGCCACCCGATGGCCGCCGTGCATGCAACCGAACCTAGGAGAGGGTCAACTATTTAGTCATACACCCCTAATCATGCATCTTTGAAGAACTCGTTGACCCATGCAGATGACATCCCCCTCCGAGTTGGGCGACATATGGTCACCACGCATACAATCAGACCCAGGAGAGGGTCGGCTACTTAGCCATACACCCACAGTCTTGCATCTTCATCGACTTCGTTGACATACACCGTGTGGGTGGTAAAAAGCACATGACGTGTGGTACAAGATGTGTAAGGCAAATTTAAAAGCACAGTTGTTTCTTAAGGACTAATCTTTTGCAGGAGATAGACCACTTCAAAGAAGGGGACACAATAACAACTACACTACTTCAAAGAAGGGGACGTAGCCTCCTTCGATCAAAGAAGAAAAAAGTGCCCAGACAGCTAGAGACAGCATTTTAGAAAGCAAGCGCGATGACTATGATCACCGAGGTTCTCACAGCAACTCCGTGCAGTGCAGCATCAACCTATCATGATCGCCATGAGCACCAGGGATCCCGAGGGCTGCTACTGTGGCAGCAGCGACTCCACGCGATCATTGTCTTGACCAGAGGAGATAGTCACCGACCCTGAGAGACCAGCACAAAGGGAGAGCAGAAGCGCCTCGACCTCGATGGCGAGTCAGAAACTACCTCCAGGGTGCCTGCGTCAGTGGAGTCTCTAGCTCCTCCCACAGGATCGAGCCTATACCTTGGCATCCAGACGTCAAGACAGGTAGCATGAGAGTGTTGGGTGATAGCGCGTTAGCAAAAAGATCCATGCCGGGGAAAGGTCTCGAGAAGGATACGACATCCTGCTACAACGCCAAAGCCAAGAGTCACGCACCATGCAAGTGAAGGTAAAACAAATTCGTACAAGGATAAATATATTAGACGAACCTGAAATCTTCAGACCAGAATGGCTAGTTTCATGGCCGAGCTAGCATATCGCACATTCATGGAGCAGCAAGCGACATCAACAACCTCTCCCTTACATAGATAAGAAGAAGAAACTTCGGTGGAAAGCAAAGCAGAAGAAAACAAAGATAAAGAGGCTCTTTGTTGCAAAGACAGAAAGAGAGGGACACTGGTTTAAATAGAGGCATTCCCTCAAGTACCTGCTCTCGCGGCTACAGTGAATGCCACTTTAATTACCACGCACTTTATGGTAGTACTCTACATTCCCCACGTGACTTTGTCAGGGGCAGGATGTCTTTTCCACCTTTTTGTCTGCCATGCATTAACTACAGATGGGAGGAGGAATTATGAAGCAGTCTTTTTTGTGCACTAGGTGGAGTTCGTGGCGGTTGAGATCTCCTGTGCCGGTGGGCCCCATACCTAGGGGCTCGCATGCGCTCGAAGACTCTCTCGCTCGAGGGCTCATGCGCACTCGAGGACTTTCCCTCTCAGGAGCTCGCCCAACTAGAGGCGTGAGCTCCCAGGAACTAGTGTGCTCGAGGATTCACAGGCTCGACAAACCCGAGCATCAATATGCGTGAAGATTCAAGACCAACTCCCTTCAAGTTCACCATGGGTTTGAGATTTTATCATGGCCTTTTTCTAGCGAGGTCTCGACGACGGTAGAAGACAAGGTGGTCAAGCAAGTTTTCAAAGGATTATTTTCTTGTAGGATATTCTTGGACCTTCAGGCTAAATATTCCATTTAACTCGAGGCTCGGGGGCTACACCGTGTGGTTGCACCTATACGATGCACCTCACATAAAAGGAGATCAAAACTTTTTCAAGATCTTCAAAGTTCAGCAAAAGATGTCCAAGTTTCAGATTAAAGAAGAGCTCCTCCCAGCTTGTTTTGTCGAAGATTTCTTTAACCAAGCTAAGAAGAGCTTAGGGGCTGCTATCGGGGATGTGACCCACAGGTACCCCATAGTTGGGCTTATCAGACCGAACCAAGGGTAGGCCAGGATCAGCATTGACCGTTCGGTATAGCCCATGAATAGGAGTTTGGTTCTAATAAAGAAAGTTGAGTCCTTATCGGATAGTTGAACTCTAGATATGGTATCCAGAGATTTATTTGTACAAGAATCCTTGTAATTAGGGATTTAACGCCTGAGTTTGGTAGGTAATCCCAAGTTAGACTCGGGATATAGTCCTGGGTTCTCACCTCCTGAGTATATAAAGGAGGTGAGAACCCCCTAGAGGCATATCTCATCTATTCATCTATTCACATCATCTAGCCATCTAGGTCCACCATATTTTTCTTGCTTTTGATGCCTAAGCCTCCATATCTTAAATGCATCGTATTGTAAGATCCATCATCATATTATACACCAAAACATTGGACTCATGGCTATTATCATCTAGGAGGCCTAAACCAGTATAAACCTTGGCTCTTGTGTGCTAGAGTCGACCATAGGGTTCGAAGGCGCTGTGCTTCTCTTACACACATCTAATCACCACCTCGGGTACCCCCTTGGGTGGACTGCTCGGTGATTCACCGACACCTTGTAATAGAGGTTTTTCAACACGTTATCAGCATAAAAGCTCTGCAGTGAGAAAGGCTATGCACATCTGGACCCAAAGTATGTATATGATGTGCAAATAAATTGTCTCCAAATAGACATGTTTACTGGATCGCAATTTGTATATTGAATTGAGTTGAATCAAAGTGCCACCGGCAAGTGGATCATATCCATACGTCGTCGTCTGAGCACGGTAGGATGGATTATCGTTGTGCACCACCACCACCAGAATGCAGCTAGATGGTCGACCAGCCATGCGTGTCGGTGCCCACCCATAGCCACAACACACCACGCAATGCCACTCGAACATGGCACCATCATGTGTGTGAGATCATGTGTATGATCATTGATATGTGATGAATAAATTGGTTTTGATTGGTTTGAGTGGTTGGGCATTCTGGTCAGGTGATTGGTTACTCTGGTTAAGCACCCGGGCACTCAACACTCAACACTCGAAATTCAGCACTCAGGAAAATTCAGCACCCGAGAAAATTCAGCACTCAGGATTTTGGATCACTTGAATTTTTGATGTTCGAGTTGGACCGTATGCCTTACATTGTTTATTCATAAATTTACTATGTTTATGATTGATTGAGTCAAGTTGAAAAGAATTTGTGCTCGGAAAAAAGGTTTCTTGATTTGTTTATGTACATGCGTTACTTGAGGGTGAGTCGTGGTCGATGATGGGATCAGAGCTAGGCTCGGAGAGGAGCTAAGGTTCAGAAATGATCAAGGAAGTCATGCGGGATGCTCGAGCTAGAGACCGCTGCACATGAAGATGAGGTTTCCAAATGGCGTACACAGGATGTGTGCGAATATGGAAAGGAGGAAAATTCAGAGGAAGTTAGGATTTGAAATCTAGTAAGAGATAAGGATTCCTAATTGGATTAGGACTCCGGATATTATTAATTTTGTAGCTTATGGTGGCATCCATGGCCCACATGAGGGGTATATAAATAGACTAGAGGGGAGAGCAAAATAGAGAGACCGATCAAGAGAGAAAAATTAGGGTGTAGCTATTTGCTCCTCCATCTAAGATTTTGGACATGGTTTTTGGTTAGGGGTGCTATGATTGTACCTTGTAAACACTCTTATGCAATAAAGATTCATCTTCAAGCATCAAGGAGTGTGGTATCGAGTTTTTTCTTCTTAATGTTTATCGGTTTGCGTCGTTTTGTCTTAATCCGTGATTTCACTTTTACTTGCGATTTAGTTTGAATTGATCCATCCAAAACCTTGCTAGGATATTAAGAAATAGATCTAAAAAGTTATGTTTGTTAATTCCTTATATTTTAGGAGTAATCAAGATTTTAGTTTTTGGATTGGATCAGTCCTATTTTACGTTGCCATGACTTTTGAGGACCATAACTTTTGAATGGGAAATCAGATTTGAGTGAAATTAGTTGAGAATGATTCTTATTGAAGTCTATTTTCTCATGTTAAAATTTCAGATCAATCTAAGTTATGAATCTAAAGTTATGCACATTTTACTATTGTTCTACTAGGCTATTTTCAGTGATCAGTAAATTTTCAGTGGTCTGAGAATTCTCAGACTGATGGGAATTTTCAGTCTGGTCAATAATTTTTAGACTAGTCAGGAATCAGTTTACTAATTTTACATTAGTTGTCAAATTTGGGGTGTTGCAACCATTCACCCCTCTGGTTGTTGTGGTTACTGTGTTTCGATCTTACAATGTGTGTTGCCCTCACCCGCCTACAAGAGCATCCGGTCGCATTGCCACCGCCAGCACACGGCTCCACCGCTGCCTAATGCCACCAACACGCGATGCGGCATAGCTCCACCACCACCCATATACGGTGTGGCATGGCACCACCACCGCCCACACGTGGCACGATGTGTTGCCGCCCACCTTTTACCACCAACATGGGACCTAGAGTAGCACCACCCACACACGGTGCTATTATGTCATTTGCCCCATCGCTCGTACATAGCGCGTGAACTGTTGCCATCGTTGGCTACCCTACCGCCCATATGTGGTGGCTCTACCGCTGCCACCATGCAACCAGTGGCTAGGGTTGGACTAGCCATGCGCGTTGCCACCATGCAACCGGCGGCTAGGGTTGGTAACTATTGGGGAACGTGGAGGCTATGTTAGTTGAAAAGAATTTTTTTTTCCACGCACACCAGGATATCTTGCTAAGAGAGGAACCATAGATTGTTACCTTAGGCACGCAGTGCAGTAGAAGGAGAGTTAGAGTAGCTAGCCGATCCAACTCGAGTGTGCCGATGTGGTCAGGAAGCCGATGAACGTCCTCGGGCAGTCGATCAACGTCCTCGAGAGCCGATCATTGTCGTCAGGAAGCAGCCAATTAACATCGTTGGGAGATGGACAATCCAATTCGAAAGTCCTCGCCTGAACTTGAGCCGATAATGCCGCCGATCCAATCTGTGATGCCAATGTCGATGCGAAGCAAAATAGCAATGCCTCTACTAGTATCCCCACATCTGGGGTGGGAACATCGGCCGGTGGTGTACTAGCACCCGGGCGGTCAGCGAGGTGGTCAGGCTCAGGAAAGATGACGGCTAGGGTTTTACTTGTGGTGGCTAACAAATTAGTCACACGCTAAAAGACATACCCTGCATGAGCCCTTGCCCTCATATTTATAAATGTCCTAGCTTTAGCCCTACCGGGTCCAACCAGAACTCTACTCAGATCCCTATCCATAATGATAGCTTCTATTTCAAGAAACAAAATAGCTTTATTTCATAAACATAGTATACCACGTATAACATCTCTATGTTGCCTCTACAGTATAATGCTAACAGAAACCCACCCACCAGTCTCCCAGAACAAGGCGCTTGGACCGCAAAGAAGAAGAAAAAAGGGGAATGCATCCTTTGTAGAAAAATCCCTAGATTTCCAAAAAAATCACATGACAACTGGAATTTTACGCATGGCCCTCAAATTCACAGAAAATTCTAGAATTGCCCTTTTCTTGCATAAAAGGGTCTCTGAACCCAAATTTCTCATCTATTTTCCTTTTCAACAATATTTCTATGCTAATTTGTTGTTTTAATTGCTCGTATTTATTTAATTATTATTATTGTTATCTATAAATTGAGAATTGCGTAGAAAAATACTAGAAAATTGTAGTAAATTATTCATGTCTCTATTTTGCAATGTGATGTTGACCAAGAAGTTCGCTGAGCAAAATACCGATAGTTGTAACCATCTCACATATGGATCGAATGTGCGAATCATAATTGGAGCCAAAAAGCTCTACAACACCATGGCCTTAGAGGCAATAATGCACTTGCCCCATGTTGGATGCAAATGATCAAGCTCTTTAATTTCTCCGATTTATCTTCCCCTAATGTGAAGGATGAGTATATGGTCATAACAAATTAGAGAGTTCTATGGGACACCCTAAAGAAGCGCTTTGAGCACCTCAAGTACATCATCAAGCCTCAGTAGAGCAAGAATGGATCCAACTCTGATTCTTTGATTCCGAGTATGTCTAAGAGTACAACCCCATGTTGCACTGAATCTACACGTATTTGAGTCTTCGCGAGAAAGATATTTCAGACAAAGGAGAAGATTGAAAAAACTCTCTCCACTTTCCACCCAAACGTGGTAGAATCCACGCAAAACCATCATCAATCAAAATACACAAAGTATTCTGAATTGATTAACGTGATGTAGCTCATGTTGGGGTATGCATAGGCTACGATAACAAAAACAAAATTTTTCTACCATGCACACTATGTCATCATGCTAGAGAGGAACCATGGATCGTTACCACTTGATGGGTAGAGCAGCAGAAGAAGTGTTGGAGAAGTCGATCTAACATGCGCGTGCCGATGTGGTCATGAGGTAGCCGATCGGATCGTCAGTTCCCGTCCGATTGCCTTTACATTGAGTCAATGCCGATGTGAAGTCCGATCCTATGCCGATGCTGATGTGAAGTCTGTTTCGATACCAATACCGATGTGAAGGACGATCTGATCAGCGTAGTAGCATAGCAATGCCTTTACCGATATCCACACATCAAGGGAAGGAACGTCGATCGATAGTATACTAGCACTAAGGCGATCGATGAAGTGGTCGGGCTCAGGAGAGGGGACTAGGGTTTGCTCATAGTGGCTAATAGATTAGCACACAAGATGCATTAGAAAAACCTATAACCATGAGTCCTTAGCCCCTTATATATAGGCGTCCTGGTGTGGGCCTCTCAGCCCTACAGGACTCTATTCAGATCTCTATCTGAACTACTTGAATCTCTATTCAAACTAAACTAGATCAAATTCTATTCGATCTTAGGTGTTCCAACCTGTTAAGTATGTGACCCTATAGGTTCACGTATACTTGGTTACGTATGGAAACTCCTTTCCACTATCCCGTTAACAGTGGTCTCTAGTAAAGCATATTAACCCAAGTATACGTAAAGATCATATCGGCTAAACCTGTAATGCTCTTATTTACAAATCCCTTCACCTCATGATATTGATTGAGCACAATGTGAGACTTGTGCCATTCTCTTAATAGCTCAATCTCTCTCGATCTCCGTACTGGATTATAACATGTGATTGACTCCTTAATCATGTTGGCATGACCATGCACTTCCATAATCCATTATATTGAGGGGCTTATATATATCTCTTCTACAAGGAAATAAATTCTATATTGATCACTCACATCTCACTACATGTTTCATAGCAGACCCGAAGACTACTTTTATAACTACCTTATTATGGAGTAGAATTTAGTAGACTCAAAGTAAGCTACTACATATGTTGGGAACCATTATGATCTTAGGTCTAAGCATTTTATATAAACACTACTGAGACCAACTGTTGACACATGAAATCTCAACAGTGCCTCATAGTGGGTCCATATAACATATGTTCTCTAACATACGTCCATATTATTAATTTGGTATCTCCATACCCATGATCTATGAGACATGATCATCAATCAATACACATGCTGATCTCAAGTCATATTTGTTCCACATATAACGTGTATCCAATCAGAGATCATTTTAGAAATAATAACATTTGACATTACGAGTCTTATAAGCAAGTCACATACTCATTGATCAATAATGTTAATGTCTATTTGAAGGAACTGAACTATATTTCATAAACATAGTATGGCACATATAACATTTTCATGTTAACTCTAGGGCATATTACTAACAGCTCAACGAGGTTCGGCATGAAGTCATAAAGAAGAACTTCGTTTCGCAACCGCAATAAAACATCAATAGCCTATAAGCTAATGTTGATTTTTTTAAAGTTGTGCAACACTCGCCACAGGTTAGCAAGACCAAACATACTACAAGTATGGTGTTTGAGGCCACTGGTCTCAGATTTATATGGCAATAAAGCACATCATAAAAAATACTAGAAGTAGCTACTTGAAATACAACTCACCATCATCACAGTGTGTAAGGACACCTTATGATTGAGAATATACTATTTTTCATGACAGGTGGCAGTGTCCCTAAAATCTTAGTTGATGACTTCCTTATGATGGAAATAGAAGCCTACCAATGCCATCACAGGTGAAAAAGCAGCCATCAAATAAAAAGTGACTGGATTTCTTGTAGACTATATATAGAATTAGAGTTTTTATGTCATCTAAATATAGCTAAATATTAGAGGATTGGATAATTGTAAGCTCTAGAAGTGCAAATTAAATGAAAGGTTAGAATCTTCTAAAGGTCAAACATTTTTCCCTGCAATAAAGAATTATTTTCAGTATGTAATAGCATGTTTAAGGCATTTATTATTTTGTTGCTACTTCCTCATACATGAATATATTGCCTTAAACTAGAATCTTATGTAGCATCCAAATAAAAGAATTAGTTAATTATGGTCTGCAGATCAACAAATGCAACCTTGGGAGAAAAATATTTCTAGATAAAAAGAGAACTAGAAATATTATGACCATTACTAGAAGCAACAAATGTATTTTGTAGCAGGGGCGTAGCTAGGGGATAGTCTATATAGGCCCAGGACTACCCCCAAAAATAGCCCAGTATTACCCCACATAGGCCCAATTTTTTATGGCCCAACAGGCAGTGGAACTACAACGCAGCGGAAAGTGACCGAATGCCCTAACTCATCTCACTGACTCGCGTGGTGCGCCAGGCTGTCAGGCGCTAGCTGCAACTGCTGGCCGTCGGCCGCCGGGGCTGAGGCCATTCCTGTTCGACCATCACTAGATCCGGCCTGCTGTCGGCCTCAGGCCCCGGTGCCCATTCTCCGCCACGCTCCCACCGGCCGCTGCCAGCGCTCGGCTAACCCCGCCACCAGCAATCGGCTGCTCCCGCTGATAGTCGTCAATGCCTAGCTACCCCGCCAGCCGCTGCTAGCGCACGGCTGCCCATGCATGTCCTCATCACTAGTGCTTGGTTGCCATTTTGATCTGGATTTCATTGTGATTTGCTTAATTGGTAAATAATTTACTCTATGTAGAGTATCTCTGGTTTGTGTTTATGTGCGGTTTGATATATTGTTCTTATATTATGTAAATTGACGATAACACAATGTTTGTGGCAGGATTGATGCCTGTTTTATGTTGATTGAAAGTTACTAGAGGCACTAATTCACTATCCATTGTCAATGTGATTTGACCAATACACTTTTAGGCTAATTTTTCTAACCAAAAGCTTCAAAAGAGGTGGTTAATAATACGCTTAAGTGCTGCTCTTGGTTTGAAATAATGTTAAAAGGGCGTTTTAAACAGAGTAGAGTAGTACTATTGCAATCTTCTACTAATGCAAGACCTTTCTATTTTGAAAAAATAAAATATTTCTTGTTTAAACTATTTATATTGTATTTTGTGTAAATTTCAAACTTAATTTTTGATTTAAGATATTTTACAATGTTGCGACATATTATTACTATGTTTATATGCTACCTTTTGCACTTACCAAATTTTATACATATATATTGAATTCGTGATGTTATAAAAAATTGGAGAGTATAGTGATTAGGCACCCCCAGCGGAAAATTCCTGGCTACGCCACTATTTTGTAGGTCCTAGAAGAGCCATAGTCATATTATTTGTGGGACAACTTTGTGTAGTAATAAAGTACTATTGTGTCTTGAATCCACTTAAACTATCTTAAGACTTACAGAAATTAAAGGAATTATACTAGAAGTATACATCATTTGATATTTAGGCTATACTATAAATATACTTAAAGTGTATAGTGTTTTAAGACTATACTTCTCCCATTTAGCATTACCATGTTATGTGCATATCGCACAACTATATTAGATTGCAAAAGGCTCTCTCAGAAAAATCTTCAACCTTTTGAACGAAGATATGTATATAGCATCCTACTCTTATAATTTTCCATCATTTAGTGCGAGAGAATGAACCTTGAATGAAAAATGTCAAAAAATTATGGTAGAAATAGAATGGATTTGTACATATTACCTCATACTAGGGAATGGAATTTAAGAAGTAAAATACATAAGTGGGTCTATTTACGGTACCCTGAGGAGCCATGGTGTATACCATGGGGATGATGAGTGATTGTCAACGGGAAAAGAAGACGTGATGAAGGAATGGAGATGAAGAAGCCTCGACCATGATGGAGTTCGCACGTGACTCAGGTACACGGACGGACGTCGGTCGGACAGAGGGGTCG
>KE372007.1:571843-591186 GCA_000418225.1 Zizania latifolia
GCCACGCTGATGTGTCTGTGGCGACGCCGCGCCGCGCGCCATAGGCGCTGTAAAGTTGTGAAGGTGGTAGGTCGCCACGCTTCGCCGCGTCGCCGTAACAACTATGGTAACAACTATGGTTTTGATGAATGAAATGTGTCCACTCATATCACACTATCACAGTTACTGTGCCTTTTTATTTTATTAATTGGATGGTGCTCCATGCAAATGTAGCTAGGCTTACTTTTGTTTCGAGTTAACACTTAACAGTCTCTTAAGAGTGATCATGGTAGTATGTGTCACATGGGGCAGTTCCACAGTGTCTTGAGAAATGTCAAGCATGCAGGATGTGGAGCAGCAGATCTCTCGTCTTTTATTTTCTCTGTTTCTCTCTTTGCTTCATCTATGTCCAAATCTAGAGGACGTGAGACAATGATGGTAGTAGCAGCACTGGGCGATGAGTAGGAACTAGGAAGAAGCAACGAAGATGATAGCATGGATAAGAATCCAGAAGCCTGGGTGCTGTTCCACATCCTGTCAAGGGAGGTAAAGGAGGCAGGTGGACACTGGATGGCGATTCCAACATAATATATTTTTAACTGTGGGCACTTAAGCTGGGAGTCTGGTATCTCCTCTGGCCATTGTTATGCCAAGCTGTATTGTAGAATGTATATTTTGCGTGTCATGCACAGAGTGCATATCCTGTCTAGGTGCCTCAGTTTATCTGAGGGCAAATCTTTCAGCCAGGGTGCAAATGGACAAACTGTGAATTTGTGGAGTGCCATGATTTTGCTTGAGGATCAAGAGCTAGATACTAGCCCGAACTGAGCCACAAGGTCATGTGAATGTGGTAGTGTGTCAAAACGATTCACTTGGATGGTAACTTGTAGGCATCTGGACAAACCAATTATAAGGAGTGCTGTTGTTTGTTTATTTGACCTTTTGGGGCTAAAGTTGGAATTTGTCATGTCCTTTTCTTTTTGTTGTTGGTTTCAAGCTTGTATCGTTCCTCTACATTATTGATTTGGATTGGTTTTATATACATATCATTTTTTCGATTTTGAGAATCCACCTCTGGATTTTGGTTATTCAGATTTTATCCTCATTATAACTAAACCATGTCATAAATTATCTATTGCTTTCTCTGATACTGGGCAGATATTAGTGAGCTAAACCTACCTAACAGCACATCGATTTCTTTTCCCAATGGAAAGGATGATCTGATGAATTTTGAGATCATCGTGCGACCTGATGAAGGATTTTACTTGTAAGCAGAATGTTTAATGTCTACTTTGCCTTTGTTATGTTATTCTGCACTTCCATGCAGGTTCTTCTGAATTTAAAGAACCTTTACTAATTTTAAAAGAATATTTTTGCCATGTTAAAAAACATTTACTGATTTTCTCAGAATTAGTTCTGGCTCAAAAAAGTGTTAACATATAGAAAAAATAGAGCTTAAAGCCACCTTCTTCACACAACATAAATTCATTAGCTAGAATGGATATCCACTTTCCCAGTTGTCTGTTGGCTAGTTGATAGGCATGCTACCACTTCACGTGGAATACTTCATGCCATTATCATTTGCCTTACTAGAACCACTGATTTTTGTAGTTTTGTTAGTGTTTTAAAAGGCAGTCACCTAGGCTGGTAGCACCTTCCAGCCTTGCTGATTTATTCCACCTAGATGGCTGACTATCCCTGCCTAGGCCTGACCAGAAATTAGGTGATGGGCGCTGGTCAGCCACCTAGCCTTTGTGAACACTGTTTTTGTCATGGGTTAAATTCATGACGGGATAAACACTGCTGGGAGGATAGCTGGGCGGCGTCGGCTGCTCGGGATGAGAAGTAGACTTAGGTGAGGAAGACGAATATTAGGATGAGAGATTAGACTTCTTTCTTCTTTATTGATTTTTTGATGAATTCAACTCTATTTATAGAGCCTATAAGACCTAACCGAATAACTAACCGAATCCATTACGACTCTAATCTGCCCTGGACTCTAATCAGACTTGGACTCTAATCTGCCCTAGACTCTAATCAGACTTGACTCTAATCTGCCCTATATCTACGTGCACTGTTCACGTGAACAGTACCGCATGGTACTGTTCATGCGGCTGGGCCTGGGCCTGGCAGCCCTGGCCCACAGTCCATGACAGTTTTTGTATGAATGCCAATTCTACATACCATGTTTCTCCCCTTTGACTATATTTATACTGGCGTTTCTTTTGTAGAGGCGGTACTTTCGTCTTTACTTTTCAAGTATCTCCCTCTTATCCTCATGAACCTCCAAAGGTCAGATGCAAGACCAAGGTATGAGATGGAATTATCTATACTATATTTTTTCTTCCCATTGAATTCCATGTTGCTTCTTAAGCAATTTCTATGAATTATTACTTGGATTTAGGTATACCATCCAAATATTGATTTGGAAGGAAATGTATGCCTGAACATTCTGCGTGAAGACTGGAAGCCTGTTCTCAATATCAACACTGTTGTTTATGGCCTTAATCTTCTTTTTATGGTATTTCAGCTTCCTTGACAATATTATTTATAGTCTGATCTTGTTTTATTGTATTTCAAGTTCTTTGATATCCATTTCATTATGTACTGGTGATTTTGAATTCATTTCTCAATGCATAATCGTGTTAGAGAAGTTAAAAACACACATGTAAAGAAAACTGAGGTATTTTGCCATGTACAAGAGTATTAGCTGAATAGTTATAGTTAATGACATGATTACTCAATTATTTCGAATTAAATGCGCATGGCAAATTTGAGTAGTTTTATCCATAAAGTCACAGATAAGTAGAATTAGACAACTTAAATTTCTATGGAAGAAGGAAGTGGAGATATTTGCATGTAGGAAATTATCATTAGCCTGCAGTTGAAGTCATTTGCAGCCATGATCTGTATGAGTGACATGTTAGGGCTGTTCGGGGCGAGGCCTTGGGGTGCCAATTTGGTATCTTTAAATATATTTTTCTTACTGTTTTATTTGTAACAAAAAATGGTAATATTTCCTTTCCATTGTCTTTTTAGTTCATTATATGGCAGATTGGGCCAAAATTTCGGTGAAAACTTTGATGGTGAAGAGTATTTGTATGGCACTAGCTCAATAAACCTGTTATCCAATCCCCATGACATCTGTTAGCTATAATCTTGATCATGCATGCAATAGTTTGTGAGTGCACTAATTAGTGGCTTAGCTTAGTAGTTGGCTGAGTTGTGCATGGAGTGCATGCATGCATGTTCTTGCTTTCGTGGCGCTCAACAGTAAAGGTGTGGAGCCTTGCATGTAGGATGTCAGTTGAGTGCATACAGGCATGGCCAGAGAAAAAATGTAGCCCTGTTGTGTATATGCGTGTGTTCTTGTGTTTTGCTTGCCAACTTTCTCACTAAGTGCGTGTGTTCCCTTGTGTGTGCGTGTTACCTTAGAAAAGCGAAAAAGTAAGATAGCATGTGTGTCTGCATGAGTGCTAAACACAAGAGTGATTAGAAAGAGGTGCTAATCAAGTGGATTAGCGCCAACATCTATTTGTTGACATTCCTATCATTTCTGTTGGTTTTGAATGTGGATTCTGGACTATTGACATAAATTGCAACTTATGATAAAATTAATGAGAGGAAAAGTTGTTGCCCTGAACCCTGTTTTTGAGGATTAGAGACCATTGTTTTATTGGCCAAACATGTCAACAGATGTGCCTGGTAGCCTGAATGATTTTCTTTTTGAGATTCTTGTTATACATTGCTATCGTTTCGATTACTGGTTCCAGTACAGTAAGATTTCTCTGTTGATGGGCTTAGTTTGCTGTTTATTTTGTCTGCAGCAACCGAATGATGAGGATCCCTTGAACCATGAAGCAGCTGCTGTCCTCCGTGACAACCCAAAGCTATTTGAAGCTAATGTTAAAAGGGCAATGGCCGGAGGCTATGTCGATCAACATTATTTCCCAAGATGTGCATGATGGTGTTGAACTACTGATTGCCAAAAATTACCCGGCTTTAATCCATCCCTGCCGACATTCTGGATTACACAGTTTTGCAGTGCGTGAAAATGCTGCCGAATATATGCGATATGTTGGCGGTATGATGGCTATGCACAATCTTTGTGATATTTATTTAAAACGTGTAAAATGGTAATCTGGTGGTTGCACAGATAAAATTCCGTTGCAGTTACAGCTGGGTTTATACATCATTTTCTGAAAGTAGGTCACAAGTTTCTTGTGCAGCTTGCTTTAGACTGGACTCTAGACCTGAGATAGTCTGATACCCATCGTCGCTCTTAGCGCATGTTTTCCTGCCTGTACGAGGCTTGAATTTGATCTGTGTAAGTCAAAGACAGTAGGTTACATCCTGCTTTGCACAACTCCTGCTATTTTTAGAGCAAGGGACTCTTTAAATCTCTCTCAATCACTCACTACATCTTCACATAGGGAGTTCGCTAAAATGTTCACTCTATATTTCTTTGCTCTCTAATCTAGTCCCTAAATCTTATACCATCTATATTTCGTTTTTTATAGTCCTATTAAGCTCTATTTTATACAGTTGACCTAGATAAGGACAAACACGCGTGCTATTGGAGGATCGTGAGAGGTCACTAAACTCAACATACATACACTATAACAAGTAACAACATGCTGGTATTGTCGCAACCAGGGTTTGAAAATACCGTTTTGGGGTTGAAATTAAACCCGCAGCGTTACAGTGAAAATTTTGAAATTCGACAGATTCCAAACAAAATTCAAAAACCAAAATCTGGATCTGATTTTTTATCAAGAGAAAACGAATTTCTTTCGGTTTTTAGGAAAAGCCAATCGTTTCGCCTAGAAATAGAGTACATGCAAAAAATGTTGGAAAATTGAGAAAAATGCTGGAGAAACAGGGAAATTTCTTGAAAAATGTATTAAGTGTAGAACGAAGGAAAGTGTATAAAAATGGAGATGAATGAACAAAGTTGATGGAGATACGAGGAAAATTATGAGAATATGTAGAAAACTAAGGTAAAATGTGGAAAAAAATTAAAAATGTTGGCACGACCTTTGCTACAATTTGGACAAATACAAGGCAATATACAATGTATATTCATCAACACAATAATTGGAAGTCCATAAAATCCGTTGACACAACGTAAAGTGCATCGACGAAATAGTTTAAAGTCCGTCAACACATAATGTACAGAGTAGCACATAAATAGGTGATCAAATGGGATCAAATAGGACACAATTTAATGTGGTTTCAGCCCATTAAGCCTTCTCTTTTATAAAACAATTTTATCATTGTTTTGAGGTCCAACACTACACATAAATTTAGTTGTTTTTTAAATATTTTGATGCCGTTTATTACTACTAATACCACACTCTCTGTACGATTTTCTTTCAATGCTTTCCCAATTTAAATTTGAAAAATGTCCAAATCCCATCAAAACCACCAATGATTTGTGGTGCTGATCCAGTTCAAAATATCAAAACATGACGGATTTTGATGAAAATTTGTGAAGTTGTAAGCACTATTCGCAAACTGTGGCTTCTCACCCGTCACTAAAAAGATGGTGGTGCAGAGTTAACACATCAGATGTTCTCAAATTATGCTGTTGATCCATCGGGAACAAGACATTCAGGCCGCCGTAGGACACAAAAAATCTCACTTTACTTGTACAAATAGTGAATAAATTTGGCCTAGGACCAAATTATAAGTTTTTAAATTAAAAAATCTACGTTAGTTGCCAATTATTAATTTCGAATTCCAGAACTAAACTCTCATGATACTGAATTGACAGTGCAAGACAGTTACAACTTCATACTCCCTTCATTCTTTTTTAAATGATGCCGTTGACTTTTATCACAACATTTAATCATTCGTCTTATTCAAAAATCTTGTGCAAATATGCAAAAATATAAGTTATGCTTGAAGTACCTTCAATAATAAAACAAATTATAACAAAATAAATGATTTTTCAAAAAGATTTTTGAATAAGACAAATGGTCAAATGTTGTGATAAAAGTCAACGACGTCATTTAAAAAAAAGGAGGGAGTATTTGTTAACTTGGAATTTATTATTTTTCCTTTTTTGAATCGGGGTAGATTGGACTAATACTCAACAGCGTCAGCGAGAACTAGAGAATTAAGAGGTCGTAGAACAACGTTGGATTAATGTATATGTGGTATATGTAAGCGGAGAGTAGGTGGATTCTGTAGGATATCAGGTCTTAACATTCGTTACATGGGAACCTCCTCAAGAGTGAGAGGGCGAGATGCGTGGTGACCTTGTGGACTCCACTCAGGAAGTCAAGAGTGAGACGATGGACATTATTAATACAATCAAAAATTCAGAAATTAATGAAGTTTTAAGTTAAAAAATTAACTGGAGTGAAGTCAGTACGTGTTCTATACTGATCATCCGAGCAAACAAGGAAACAAAATTTCCCTAATGTTGTAAAATATGTGGAGTCCTATGCCTGATTTTGTCATAAAACTCTATATTTTGCTGGCTCGTCTGAATCAATTTTCGTATATTAGGATCTCTCTATTATGATCCTGGTCCACCCAGCTCACTGATCCTTTTTTCTGCCAATATTGCCTGCAATAAACTTCTTTCATCAATCCTATGGCTAATTTCCGCTCGGACAAACATAGTTGCTTTTAACAATTATCGTACCTGTGCATCCCATTTTGTTCTCATGATAATGAAAACAAGTATGGCCATCTGGAGTAAAGTACCTGTCAACATGCCCATCCATATCCCCTGCAAAGTTGAAGAGCGTATGTTTATATATAGAATACTTTTACTTGAGCATCAAATAAAAAAATTGATCAATGAAGCTAAGCAAGTACAAGTAGAAACTCTCATTTTCTTGGTTGACCATACCATTGCACCAAGCTTTAGCTTGAAGCCAAACAGGACCCCAAATGGAATGCCCACCAAGTAGTAGCAACCGATGTTTACAAATGCAACAAGCATTTGCCAACCTGCTCCTACTGCCACACCTGAAAATTTGCAGCATATATAATTAAAAAATGTTTGTGTTCATGCATGCTTAGGAGCAGCAAGAATGGGTTCGATGATTCTTCTTCTTCTTCTTTTCTGGTTACCTGAAAGCACAGGT
This sequence comes from Zizania latifolia, assembly GCA_000418225.1. Classification (NCBI taxonomy): domain Eukaryota; kingdom Viridiplantae; phylum Streptophyta; class Magnoliopsida; order Poales; family Poaceae; genus Zizania; species Zizania latifolia. The sequence continues at coordinate 578,926 of KE372007.1, forward strand.
CCTATGCTGCCGAGGAAGACGGTGACAGCAAGTAGATACCCTAATCTTGCAGCTCCCTGTACCACCTCCTTGTCGTCACTGAAGAGCCTTGGCAAGCTTGTCCTCCAACTAAAGAAGATGGCTATGAAAATGGTACCAATGATGGCCGATGTCAAGGCTGCAATGGCCACAGAAAACTTGGCGTCCTTTGGTCTTCTTGCACCAAGCTCATTCGATACCCTCACACTGATCAGTCAAATCAAATTAACATGTAGATCAGTGTGGTCTTCCAGATATAATGTTAAGAGCGGAGATCCAATTTGACTGATAAAGTGTATGCAAAATTTGCAATAGGACATAACAAAAAACTATATATACTATTTGCTTGAAGACGCTAAAAATGCGACTTTGTTGTAGGGCACATTCATATAGGAAAAAAATGTCCATTTACTCGCTCGAACTATTTCATCGCATCACTTAACCCCTAAACTATTTTTTTTGCTTATTTTACCATCTGAATAATTGAACACGGTTCACTTTATTCACTAGTAATATTTATCTTTTTGTTTATCTTTATACCATTCGTATTTTAAGCTAGAATTTTATAAATATATACTCCATTCGTTTCAAAATACAAGCATTTTCACCATTCAAATTTTATCTCAAATATAACAACTTTTACAATTTCCCCTATAAATCTTCCTATTTTACCCCTATCTAGAATACTAGTTGCATGTAGTACTAATTGCTTGGAGTACTGGTTGAGGAGTAGTTAGGGTATTTTTTCTTGCATCTTAATAAACGCACCAAAGTAGAAATTGCTATAATTTAGAATGGAGGGAGTAGATAACAACATAATATAGTTCAAAAATATTTTTAAAATCTTTCATAACATGTTATATGGAGTTTAAAATATCAATATTAAATCAGTATTAGTTGTTTTTAACCTACCTAAACAGCCATAAAATTCCAAAATAAAATGGTTGAGCCGTAGTGTGTAATGTAATCTATCATCTCATAAAATTTCAACAAAATAGAACTCACATAAACAGAAATAAAAAATAAAAAATCATTAGCGAGTGAGTTAGCCATTTTCATTAGTTCTACGGTGTAAAATGAGTAGAAAAATAGTCGCTGGCTCAGAAGACCTCCTAGACTAAACTTGTTAAACTTATTAGTACCGATTTAGCATCCCAACTAGTACTACTTGGGCATTAATACCGGTTAGGGAGCCCAACCAATATTGATAATTTTAATATCGGATGGTCTTCCGACCAGATACTAAAATGCATGAACAGTATACAAGGTCACCTCCCACTAGCTCCGCCAGCAGCATGCGCGATGAACAGAGAGGAGCTGCGCTGCCCAATTTTTATTTAATTTATTTAATTTTTAGAGATTTCACTCTTACAAGTGTTTCAAGGTTAGGAACTTCACTCTCTTCTAATTATAGTTATGATTATCTCCTTTTTTTCTTTAGAGACGGAGAAATTGTGGGTTTGTGTGCATCATCAAGATAAATTTTATGTCCATTAATTTGAGCTCTAATTTTTCCTTGAGTATGAACATATGTACATTATTTAAGAAAAATATATCACAAATTATTTAATCTTTTACTAATTTATAAATCTTAAATAATTGATTACATGCATAGTTTTGGTGCGAAATCAGCCTGTCATGAGTTTACTTTTTTCTTTATCAATATATAATAGCTATAATTATTGAACTAAAATATATTTTTTTACAAATTAAGTTAGTTAGTTTAAAGATTTATTAATACATAAATGAATAAATTAGGCTTTATAAACCTTAATATGTTTTTTCTTAATGAGTAGTACACGCGTGCTTTATGTTATGTTTTCATTAATAGTTGGCCAATATGTGGGGGATATAATCAGGTACCTTATGATGAGCTTTAGTGGAGCATATTAGGGCTAGACCCGACCAATTGAGGATATATGCATAAATATGTTATATTGAGATATACTAGAAAGAATATCCTTATAATTAGGAAATAGTTTAAAGATAAGAAAATATCTGATTATAATATGTTAAAAATAGCAACTAAATAAGGTTATTATATCCTGCCTATAATCTCGCCCCTCACACTATATAAGGTGGGCAAGGGACCCCCAAAGATCAACCAATCACACAACCATAGACATCTAGATCAACAGTACACATCCAATCTACAATACCAGGCATATGACGTAGGGCTATTATCCTCCGAGAAGCCCGAACTTGTATAAATCTATTGGCTCTATTTTTTGAGTCGACCATCTAGCCTAGGATGCACCGCTTATCCCTACTCATAAATCACCACCGAATATACCCCTGTCATTAGACTAATCGATAAAATACCGATAGTTGACATGCCAGGTATGGGGTCTCTGTAATTCTTATGAAGGCTTCATTGCAATCATCTGCAACTTTGACGCCACAGCTCTAATTGGCTCTATCTTTGTCTTCAGGAGCCTTGCCTACATCGCCACAAGTTACATGCTCATACTTATTATTTAATGTAATTACTTATCTTATTTAACTCCATTCTTGCCAATGACATAACCTCTAATTGGTTTCCTGAGTGCCTATAGTGGTCGAGTCACACCTAGCGCTCCATGATCTGCTTTAGAGTTGCCACTTCACTGGTTGGTTTTGCGCCCCATAATCTGCTATGGGGATAGCACGATCGTCTTATGATCTGCTCTAGACTAGCCATTTTATCGATTAATAACACGGTTTATGACCTGCTCAAGACCAGGGGGTTGACTCGCTGCTCGGTCACTCGAAAATCACCTTTCATCGATAGCCTCTCTAGTGCCTATGGTAGTCAAGATATCTCTAGTGTTCCACAATCTGCTCTAAAATTGTCTCCTAGCCAGTTGATTTATACACTCCATGAATCGTTCTGGTAGCCGCACGACCATATTATGATCCTCTCTAGAGCTCACCCGACCCCTAACCGGTCGACCACGTCCCTATGATCTGCTCTAGGCTGACATATGTGCATCGATCAGCGACAAAAGAGAATGTATCTGCTTTGCTCTCGGGGAAATGTTGATCACTATGATGCTCATGGGCTCCACTCTCGCTAAATATTCTTAAATGAGATCTCTGAATGTTTTGTTAAGACTCCAAAACATGTTCATACACATGAGTCTCTTATACATATTCTACATGAATATTTTGCACTGTCAGAGATCTCCAGCATGCCTTGGCGGCACTCGACGTTGTCATGGAGGCAATCGGTGTAGCTCAGGTGGCACTCGGCAGCACTCGACGTTGTCTCAAAGGCACTCGGTGCTGCTCCAATGGCACTCAGCTCCACCTTTGTGGCACTCGATGTTGCCTCTATAGCACATGGCTCCACCTTTACGGCACTCGGAGTCACCTCCATAGCACTCGATGCTCACTTGGCAGTACTCGACACTGCCTTAGCAACGATTGGTGTATTCGACTCTGTCCCCCTTGACACTTGGCAAATTGATATCAAGCTCCTCACAGCTTCACGCCAACCACCCGAAACAAGATTGATGCTCAGCTATGAAGATCTCGGGGGCTGCTGTCAAGGATATAATTCTCGGTACCCCTTGATGGTCTTTTATTAGGCCGGACCAGGCATGAACCTAGCCTATCTAAGAGTCTAGAATAGTCAAGAGAGGTTGAGATAAATATATAAATATATCCTTAAAAATAGGAGATAAGCTAGAGTTCAGTTAAAATCCCATAAAGATAGAAACCAAATAGTAGAGTCTCATACTTGTACGCCTCGCCCCTTAACTATATAAAGAGGGCAAGGGGGTCCCCAGGAGAGGGAGACCTACACATCTATAGATGGACACATCCGTCGAGTCTTTTAGATCGAATCTATAATCCACTAAAACACTATACGTATGGCTATTATCCTTACGGAGGCCTGAATAAATATAAATCTCTTAGCTCCATAGTTCTAAGTCAACCATAGTGCTTAGATCGCAACACTTCCCTACTCGATAAATACCATCTCGGGTATCTCTGTAGGTGGACTGCTCGGTAAAACACCGATAGTGGGTGAACCATCAGTTGTGCTGTCCAAGGATAGAGGTGCTATGCAATCCAGGCCTGCATCAAACGGTGATGTTGTTCCTGCTGCAAGGTGCTAGTGACACCCATGTCGATGTCTCTAGTGGCACAAGAAAGGACATCACCAAGACTTCCACATGATGTGGAATTTTGTACTCACCAAGCAATGTTAGTGCTGACACTAAAGAGGGGCCACGACGATATAAGATAATGGCAAACACACTATCTACAACATCACCAATTCTCTAATTTGACTACAGTGGTGAGCATCTATTAACTTAAGAGGAACCAACGAGCTTCATTGAGGTAGAGAAGGAAAGCTACCGAAGAAAAGCTATGATTGAGGAAATGAACTCAATTGAAGAAAATGACACATGGACACTTCACTACCACATAACCACTTAAAAATAGCGCCATATCAGTGCCGGTTATCTCTAAGCTGACACTGAAGTTGTATCACTACCGGTTAAAAAATGGAAGCCGTTAAATTTTTTGAAGTTGAACGGAACCAGCACTGTTGCAGCACTATTAGTGTCGATTCTTGGCACGAACTGACACTAATACATTAGTGTCTGTTCATGCGAGGAACCGACACGGTTTGTGCTAGGAACCGGCACTGTTGCGGTCCTATAAATCTTTCTCGTGCTACAACAATTTGCAACAATAAATAATAAATGTTAAAATAAAAAGGTAGGATATTTTCATAATAAATAATTATTTTTTAAAAAAAGGTAGCCTTTTTTAATAACAAATAATAAATGTTAATATACAAAGGTAGGCTTTTTTAATAACAAATAATAAATGTTAAATTACAAAGGTAGCCTTTTTCAATAACAAATATTTTTTTTAAAAAGGTAGATTTTTTTGTAACAAATAATAAATGTTTACGGTTTACGGTTTATGGTTTAGGGTCTGGGATTTATGGTTTACGGTTTAGGGTTTACGCGCGCTTTAGGGTTTGGGGTTTATGGTTTACGGTTTAGGGTTTAGGGTTTAGGGTTTAAGGTTTAGGGTTTATGGTTTACGTTTATTGTTTAGGGTTTAGGGTTTAGGGTTTGCGGTTTGCGGTTTAGGGTTTAGAGTTTAGGGTTTGCGGTTTAAGGTTTAGGGTTTAGGGTTTATGGTTTACGGTGTAGGGTTTGTGGTTTAAGGTTTAGGGTTTAGGTTTTACGGTTATGGTTTAGGGTTTAGGGTTTGCAGTTTAAGGTTTAGGGTTTAGAGTTTAGGGTTTGTGGTTTAAGGTTTAGGGTTTATGGTTTACGGTTTAGGGTTTAGGGTTTAAGGTTTACGATATGGTTTGTGGTTTAAGGTTTAGGGTTTAGGGTTTATGGTTTAGGGTTATGGTTTATGGTTTAGGGTTTAGGGTTTAGGGTTTGTCGTTTAAGGTTTAGGGTTTAGGGTTTACGGTTTATGGTTTAGGGTTTACGATTTAAGGTTTAGGGTTTAGGGTTTACGGTTAGGGTTTAGGGTTTAGTGTTTAGGGTTTGTGGTTTAACATTTAGGGTTTAGAGTTTAGGGTTTGCGGTTTAAGGTTTAGGGTTTAGGGTTTAGGGTTTATGGTGTAGGGTTTGCGGTTTAAGGTTTAAGGTTTACGGTTTAGGGTTTAGGGTTTAGTGTTTAGGGTTTAGGCTTTACAGTTTGTAGTTTAAGGTTAACGGTTTAGGGTTTATGGTTTACAGTTTAGGTTTTACGGTTGCGGTTTATGGTATAGGGTTTATGGTTTGTGGTTTAGGGTTTAGGCTTTATGCTTTGCGGTTTAAGGATTAGGTTTTAGGGTTTACGATTTACGCTTTAGGGTTTACGATTTATGCTTTAGGGTTTGCGGTTTAAGGTTTAGGGTTTGGGGCTTACGGTTTACGGTTTAGGTTTTACGGTTTGCGGTTTACGGTTTGCGGTTTGCGGTTTAGGGTTTAGGGCATATGACTTACAGTTTAGGGCTACCTTTTTGTTTTAAAATTTATTATTATAATAAATAATAAATGTTAAAATTAAAATGAAGGCTTTTTAATAAGAAATAATAGTTTCTTTTAAAAAAGGTAGCCTTTTTTAAAAATAAATAATAAATGTTAAAATAAAAAGGTAGGCTTTTTTTAGTAATAAATAATAATTTTTTAGAAAAAGGTAGCCTTTTTTAATAACAAATAATAAATGTTAAAATACAAAGGTAGCCTTTTTTAATATCAAATAACAATTTTTTAAAACAAAAACGTAGCAGGTATTAATAATAAATTTGAAAATATATTTCAGTGCCGGGTTGTAGATAGAACCGGCACTGAAAAACTATCAGTGCCGGTTCTATATATAACCGGCACTGATAGGGGACTATCAGTGCTAGTTATTCTATACAACCGACATAAATAGTGTTTCTATATAAGCTTTGAGGACTTAGCCGTTTGTTCCCATCTGCATTTGTCTCCTTACCCGACCACCATCTCCGCCGTCCCCGCCGACTCCGCTCGTGTGACCGTCGTCTAGCCATCTCCATCGCCGCCCTTCCGGCCACCACTGACTCTTCCCGTCCGTTCACCTTCACCGATGTTGCGTCCGACCGTTCGGCCCACTCCGACTATCTGTTCTTCTTCGCCAATGCTGCATCTAACCTTCCGGTTGCCACCGACTCCTATCCACAAGCGGTAAGCACCCTACCAGTGTTTCTGCTCCATGACTAGTCAATCTTGCATAGTAGATGGTTCTTCGGAGGTCTAGATGGCTAAATGTGAGCATGTCGCGTATGGAGTGTGTTTGGATGGAGACATGGAATCTATAAGACTATAAGAGGGTTGCAATGCGGAGAATATTGATGGAGTTGTGTGTGGTAATGGCATTGCATTGCAATGGATCGCCACCATCACAGCTGTCGCCTTCGGCTGTACAGGACAGTGAAGGGGAGGGGCGGCACATTCCAGCTAGGCAGAAACAGAAGAAGATGGTTAATAGGGGAAGCAAATTCTTGTTTGTTTGCGGTACAATTCAGATTGATTTGTTAGGCTTTCGTTTGGAGGTTCCGACTTTGGGGGTGGAGTTACTTGATTGGTGGTGTACAATTCTTGGAAAGGATAAAGGTTTCATTTTTTTGTCTGATAGTTTAGAATTCACTTGTTTGTTCACTGAACTCCCATAATATTGATTGAATTGATTTGAATCAAATTGAGCCAAATCCTATTCCTTGTGTCTATGCTGAAACACGGCTACATCTATCAGTCATTAAGGAGACCAGAATGGTTCAATCTCTTGCAGTCTATATTTTACCAACTCTGTTTGTCCACAAGGGTTTAATTGTTTGCTCCTGCTATTTTTCTTGCCATGTTCATACACAATGATTTAATCTATGCGCGTTACTGTCAACAATGATCTAATTTATGTGTGTTACTCTTTTTGCTTATTGTCTTAATCCAGATGGCCAAATACAATGCTGATTCTGTAGTTCTAACCTTGTCAGAAATTTGCTATTGCTGCTAGCATGCTCATATATTTGTGCCCAATGAAATGCTGACTCTATAAGACTTTAGGCATTTAGTAGCCATTCATAGTGGGGTTTCTCAATCTTACTATCCCTTGCTATCTTCTTCCTTTTTAATGATATGCCATGTGGTAGTGAGATTTTGTATACTTCCCGATAATTATGTGACATCACTGCAGGAGATTAAGTTTCGATGCCTATGCGAAATCATGTTGATTAAGTTTCGCAAGTTGGAGATGAAATGCTGAGTTGTATGTAAATAATATAAAGTGTATGCAAGTTGGAGCAGTTGTATGTTAAGGTGTATCAACTATATGATTTGAGGTGTATGTAAATAATATGAACTTATGAAAAGATATCACTGTTGTTTTGGTATATGATGTGACATGTATGTAAATAATATGAAGTATTTCTGTATCTTTGAGTATGCTTCCTTGGATGTCTCGACATTACTGTAACACATTAGTTTTATGACAATTCTTCGATCATATAATCCAAGTGAAAATGATATGCATAAACTTGTACGTTCATGAAAGAAACTAAGAGAGACTAATTGGTCGGATGAAAGAAACCCTATACCCTAAACCCTACTTGTACGTTAGAATTTCTTGAATCTTATGAGTACTTATGAATTTAGAATTTTCATGCAGGAATGGCACCCAAAAATTCAAGCTATCATACACGTGCTCGCCTCACCCCCGCTTCGATACAAGGCCCCACCCCCTTTGGCCCAGTAGAAAAACCAATACAACAAGAGCCTGCAAAGCTAGATCTAAATCCACTAAGAGACGAATATTGCAACCCAAATATTTTCATCATCTTGGCAGGCTTAGTACCATAGATGGATGTTGAGCTTGAGACAGTAAACAATCCATAATAAGAGCATGATGCCAATGCAGTCAATGAGGCAGAGCAGGGTGCTGATCCGGTAAATGAGGCAGAGCATGTTGCTGATCCTTTAGATGAAGGTGCAGTAAGCCAAGAGAGGAGTGGACATAGTCCCAATGTGATGCCCGAACGATGGTTCGTAATAGCAGAGGTTAATTCTATTGGTGAGCCTACAAGACCAAAAAAATGTTTTAGGGCTACACAAGACAGTCATAGGGTATCTCGTGAGAGACCATGTTGCAATCATGTTTAGACTTTGGAGAGGCCTGGCAAATAACATGTGGGTAGTTCCCAACAATGTAAAAATTTTTATGTGGGGCAAACTGGTGGCCAAATTTGAATTCCCCCAAGATTATGACATGGAGAAAGTTAAAAGTTGTGCCATATCCATAATGGAGACAACATTTAGGACATTCAAGGGAAAGCTATAGAGAGATTACTACTTGAAGGGCCAAACACCAGAATAGGGTGACTATCCGACGGTTGAGCCGTTCTAGATGCAATTCATTGAATATAGGAAATCTGAGGAAACGACAGAATTGAGTAAAGCAAACAAGGCCAACTCTCAGAAGAACTTATGGCCGCATCATACCGGCTCTCATGAGTATGTGATGAAATATGATGAATGAGAAAATATGGAAGAACAAGTTGCCCACAGTGGTGTAGTACCTATAACGTCTAACTGGATAACACGAGCGAAGCACTTCTTGTATATGAGAGGTGTTACTTTGTCAGCCGAGGGCAGCCTAACATTCAGGAATGACAGTGTACAACAAGTGTCACAGAAAATAGCAGATGCCCATGTCCAGTCTTTCCAAGGCTCCATCAGGGTAGATAGAGAGAAAGACCAACTTACGGTAGCTCTTGGCAATAAAGAGCATTCAAGGCACACCAGGGGCAAATGAATGATTACTTGGAAAGAGGGGTTCATAGAGGATAAGGGCACCTACAGGAGACAAAGCAGAAGAAAAGAGGAAATGGATGAGATGATGTCAATGATGTGGCAACAAATGCAGGAAGAACGGGCAATGATTGATGCCAAAATAGTTGAAGCACTTCGGTAGCATGGTATTCAATAAGAGGATGATGTCCAAGTGCCAATTGATGCTCGTCGAAGCAGCTGTGCATCTGCGGGATTTGTTGGGATATACATAAATTAGTATCTCGTGGATGAAATCACTGAAAGCAAGGTCTGCAAACTTACCATACTAACAATGAATATTAACACAATGATATAAGCGATGGGTCAGGTTGAGTTAGGAGAATTGTTAGTTGAGCCAAGTGTGTGGCGTGACCTTAACTTCCAACTTCGCAAATTTCATAGTTGGTATATGAAGGAATCCAAAGATGGCAGAGAAATATTTGGGATCCATTACAAGCATCATGATTTCTTACATGGCAATGGCATTCTTCACATCACGTTCGAGGAGATGTATCAGTTGTATCAACAAGATGCCCTTGACGTGACTATTCTTAGTTGCTGGACTCTGTAAGTGTTATATTTACATAATTCACAGTTATTTGTAGTATCGTTGTGTTGAAAGTATGTTGTGCTAATCGTTTTTGTAGGATGGAGATACATAAATATAGAACAGAATGCATTCATCATGTGGGGTTCATGGACCCACTAAAATTAAATCCGATAATGATTCAAGCGAGTCCTGATGATGCCGATGCATATGCGTTGCAAGTACTTCTAGGTCTCTAGTTACGACAATACATACATCTGTCGTACCACTTTGGATAAGAGTCTATTCCTAAATGTTTTCATATACGTTGCATGAGAACCAAACATGTCTTAACCTATGATGATATGTATGTAGCTTTCACTGGGTTTTCCTTGTAATTCTACCGGATATTAGCAAGATCACCATCCTTGACAGCCAAGATAATGCACCAACATGTTACAACCCATCATTGACATGCTACAAAGGTAGATAAATATGTGTACTTACTAATCTTTTATCTTTGTTCTCTAATAAATTAAATTTAACATTAGATCACACACATACAGAGTATAAAAAAATATATCAAGAAGAGTAATAGGCACCGCCCATACCAGAAAGATTGGATAGTCTGACATAACTTTCCGTGTCGGAAGTAAGGTCCAGGCAATAATCTCTGTGGATTTTATGTTATGGAATTCATGCATGGATTCACAGGAGATGAGGTGCTAAGGGTAAAAGATGCTGAGGTACGAGAAATATTAATCACATTGATAGATATTTTTTATCCGAGGTGGGCCAGCTTATAACGATTAATTTCTTCTGTTTGTACGTACAACTTCTCAAACTATCCACGGATCGGTTATTGCCTATTGAAATCACCGCACTTCATGAACAACTTGTTGGATTCCTCAATGACCATGTTATTTATGAAATGGGCGAGTACAATAGTCTAGCATCCTTGCACTCAAGTGCTAAAAATACGCTGAGATCGGAGCCTTCATGTAGCAAGAAACCATAGACTATATACTTATCATTCAAGGTTGCTTGTGTTTGTAAAAACAATTTGTCACATTCAAGGTTGTTTGTAAAAACAATTTATGTAAATGACTCCTTAATTTTAATTTACTATATGTGTTATTATTTTGATTTGAGATTATCTACGTAATATTCTCGATGTAAGCTATACAGATGAATTTAGCATATATGTGCATTTGTATATATAATTAATACAATGTGGTTTATACAAAAAATAGGGAAAAATACACATCAATGTCGGTTCGGGCGTGTAACCGGCAATGATACTCGGCTATCAGTGTCGGTTCTAGAGATGAATCTACACTGATAGCAGAGTATTAGTGCCGATTCGTGGCTAGAACCGGCACTGATAGGCCACAACAGTGTTGGATCCAGAATCATCACTGATAGCAGTCGATTATCAGTTCTGACTAATCAGTGGCAGTTCAGAACCCACCACTGAGAGCCATTTTGACCCGACACTGTTCACACATACTGTATGATGGAATTGTGCCCAAGAGAGTTCTGAGGAAACCGGAAGTTCTGGCTGAGGGCCAGAAGTTCTAGGTTCTAGAGCATCGGAAGTTTCGGTTAGACCGAAAGTTTTGGGCCAACCCTAATTTCGGTTTCTGGAGGAGCCAAAAGTTCCGGTTGGACCAGAAGTTCCTGGCGTGCCTGGACGAACCGGAAGTTTCGGGTCAAAATAAATTCGATACAGAAGGTTATTTTCGGAAGTTCCGATTAGAACCGGAAGTTTCGGTCCAAGCGAACAGATTAGATCTTTTGGGCTTTAATACAGAATAAAGGCCCATGACAGGGCACTATATAAAGAGAGATGGGGCTAGCTCGAAAGGGCTGCTACTTGATGTTGGTTTGACCAAACCCTAGCCGCCACCTCTCCTCTCTCCTCGATTGTAAGGGTTGTGATCGATCTTCCTAATCTCGTGAGTGGTGCTAGCACACCAGCGTAAGGTGATCCTGTCCCCGGATGTGTGGATACTATGGAGGCACTACTCCAATAGTGGTGCTCGTCTTCCTTCCGTGGAGTTCGTCGGATCGTAGGATCGCGTCGTCTTCATCGCCGGATCGCCGACAAACGAATGGAGCCGGAAAGAGCTGCTCGAGAACACGCTTCACCGACTCAACTTCCGCTGCTCGAGCGCGTCTCGAGGCTTGAGGTAACGATCCATGATCCCATTGCATGCATGGTTCCTGGGCTAACGGGGTAAAATTTTGAAATTAAGCGCTAGTATAGCCTCCCAATAACCCAACACGGGTATCAGAGCCTACATGCGTAGTGTTCAATCTAAATCGATCACATATGATGATATGTGATGGAAATAGATTGGATCTAATGTTTTTGTCATCAGATTTTCAAAAGTTCCGGGTATGACCCGGAAGTTTCGGGCC
>KE372007.1:594928-617660 GCA_000418225.1 Zizania latifolia
AAACTGTTCGATGAAATATTTCAATGAGTTCTGTAGTGCACTTTAGGTGTTTGATATATTGTCTATGAGCACTTGATTTTCAGATTACACTGCGAATACTTTTCTGCGTGTTCTAATGTATGTCAAGTGTCTGTTGATTTACTTGAGAGGATCTGCAATGTACGTTGATTGTTGACTTGGCCGTATTACAAGTATTCGATAATTTGCATGAGAGCGATTTGTACGTTTCTCTTTTTGTGAGAACGTTTGTTTCCCTCATGAATACATATTGATCGATACTTGTATTTATCGTTGCTGCTGTGTTCCAGTGCTTGTCCGTGGAAGTTGTGTATCGACTTGCCTGGTGTGACTATTGTGGCACAGTCTTGTGTATAATCTCATTGAGTCACTTGCAAGTCGGACACTTGGGTTTAAGGAAGTTTTTCTGAAGTTTTAGTATCGACTTGCCAGGTGTGACTTTTATTTGTCCAATCGTGGACTGAATCTCATCGAGTCACTTGCAAGTCCGATACTCAAGTTTCAGGAGTCTTATTTTTCCGCTGCATTTTTGTTTGCGCCCATTCACCCCCCCTCTGGTCACTAGTTTTGGTCCTACACTATAAGGCGCGATTGGTGACGAAAGGTTTCAGACAGATTCACGGTATTGATTATGATGAAACGTTTTCTCCCGTCACTATGCTAAAGTCTATCCGGATCATCCTAGCAATCGTCACATTTTATGACTATGAGATATGGCAAATGGATATCAAGACGGCTTTCCTTAATGGAAACCTAAGTAAGGATGTGTACATGACACAGTCTAAAGGTCTTGATGATCTAAACAATGCTGGGAAAGTTTGCAAGCTGCAAAGGTCCATTTATGGGCTGAAGCAGGCTTCTCGGAGTTGGAACCTTCATTTTGATGAGGTAGTCAAAGGGTTTGGCTTCATCAAAAATGAAGAAGAGCATTGTGTTTATAAGAAGGCTAGTAGGAGCTTACTTGCGTTTCTGGTCTTATATGTAGATGACATATTGTTGATCGGAAATGATATTTCTGTGCTAGATGCTGTCAAGTCTTCGTTGAGAAAAAGTTTCTCAATAAAAGATCTTGGAGAGGCAGCATACATTTTGGGCATAAAGATCTATAGAAATAGATCGAGAAGGCTAATTAGATTAAGCCAAAGCATGTACATTGATAAGGTATTTAAACGGTTCAATATGCAGAATTGCAAGAAAGGTTTTCTACCAATGTCACATGGTATTTCTCTCAGCAAGAGTTAGTGTCCTTCGACACCTGATGAGCTGGAGAAGATGAGTGCGATCCCGTATGCCTCCGCAATCGGATCCATCATGTATGCCATGCTTTATACACGCCCAGATGTTTTTTATGCTCTAAGTGTTACGAGCAGATATCAGTCAAACCCGGGTGAAAGTCACTGGACGGTAGTAAAGAGTATCCTTAAGTACTTGAGAATAACTGAGGATATGTTCCTGGTCTATAGAAATGAGAAGGAGCTCATTGTAAATGGTTACACCGATGCTAGCTTCCAAACCGACAAGGATGATTCGCGATCGCAGTCAGGTTTTGTGTTCTGCCTCAATGGAGACGCAGTGAGTTGGAAGAGTTCTAAGTAAGAAACAGTTACAGATTCAACAACAGAGGCCGAGTATATTGCAGCTTCAGAAGCTGCGAATGAGGCAGTTTGGATCAAAAAGTTTGTTTCTGAGCTGGGTGTTGTCCCTAGTACGTCCAGTCCAGTAGACCTCTACTATGATAATAGTGGTGCCATTGCGCAAGCCAAGGAGCCTAGGTCGCACCAGAAGTGCAAACACATACTTCGGCGCTATCACCTGATCCGTGAGATTATAGATAGAGGTGATGTGAAGATATGCAAGGTACACACAGATTTGAACATTGCAGATCCGTTGACGAAGCCTCTCTCACAGCCCAAGCATGAGGCGCACTTGAGCTCTATGGGTATTAGATAGTTACGTGAATGAGTTGAGTGTATGTGAGAAGAAATTGTTTTGTTTATGCTGATGTACATTTGGATAATTGGTTATCTTGTTCCTTAAATAAATATCTTTTACATTGATCAACAAGTACGTGACATGTTTGTGAGACTATTTGTGTTGCGATGTTATTCTAAATGATTCCTAATCTGAGATCGTCATGTGGGACAGTGATGATTTATAGATTAGCACATCTGTCTGATTGATGATCAAGTTTCACAGATCATAGACATAGAGATGTCAAATCAGTGATGTGGACTTATGTTAGTGAACATGGAGTTGGATAGACCCACTTTGAGATACTGCTAAGATTGTTATTTTAGAAGTGCCATCAGTTGTCATCTCAAATGATGTACCTATAGAATTCTTAAACCTGAGATCGTCATTGATTCTAGAATGTGTAGTAGCACACTTAGGGGCTTCCAAACGCTATTCCATAACAGGGTAGTTATAAAGGTTGCTTTCGGGTGTGTCATGAAACATGTTGTGGGATGTGAGCGGTCAAGATAGAATTTATCCCTCCTAAATAACGGAAGAGACGTCTCTGGGCTACTCGAGGTAGTCGGATTAGAAAGTGCATGGCCATGCCACTATGATCAAAGAGTTGATCATGATTGAATCCACTACTTGATCGAGTGAAGTGTCGAGCTATCAACAAGGGTGGCATGAATCTCGCCTTAAGCTTGACTGATGTCGTGTGGTAAAGGGATTGATGCGTGAGTATATCAAGGTTCAGAAAGTATGATTTTGACTTTGTATGCTTTTGGGGATCAATATGTGCTGCTAGGTACCGCCATTGATGGGCGATTCGGAAAGAGTTTCCAGGTAGCGGCTGTTTGCATAAGGTTATTTTTAGAAGTTCCGGTTAGAACAGGAAGTTCTGGTCCAGGCGAACAGATTAGATCTGTTGGGCTTTAATACAGATTAAAGGCCCATGATAGGGCACTATATAAAGAGAGATGGGACTAGCTTGAAAGGGCTGCTGCTTGATGTTGGTTTAACCAAACCCTAGCCGCCACCTCTCCTCTCTCCTCGATTGCAAGGGTTGTGATTGATCTCCCTAATCTCGCGAGTGGTGCTAGCACGCTGGCACGAGGTGATCCTATCCCCGGACGTGTGGATACCGTGGAGACACTACTCTAATAGTGGTGCTCGTCTTCCTTCCGTGGAGTTCACCGGATCGTAGGATCGTGTCGTCTTTATCGCCGGATCGCCGATGAACGAACGGAGCTAGGAAGAGCAGCTCAAGAACGCGCTTCACCGACTCTACTTCCGCTGCCCGAGCGCGTCTTGAGGCTCGAGGTAATGATCCATGATCCCATTATACACATGGTTTTTGGGCTAACGGGATAAATTTTTGAAATTATGCGCTAGTGTAGCCTCCCCATAACCCAACACTGTAGTAGTGCTTACTGATTTACCACCAGGGGTTAAACCAATCGGTTTAAAGCGGGTGTTTAACATCAAACGTGATGCAAGTGGTGTCATCTCCAAGTATAAAGTCCAACTCGTTGCAAAAGGATATGTCCAACAACATGGAGTTTAGAATGGACATAGTGAGAATGCTAGTGGCAATGGCCATTGGGGAGGCCCAGGGAATGCATCACATGGATGTTAAATCGACTTTCCTCGATGATGAGTTGGAGGAGGATCTATATGTTGTGCATCCCCTAGGTTTTGTGGTTAGTGAACATAGTGAAATGGTTCTGAAACTCAATAAAGCTCTATATGGTATGCGACTAGCATCCAAAGCATGGAATGCTAAATTGGATTCTAGCCTCATAAGTCTTGACTTTGTGAGGAGTGCCACCAATTGTGCAGTTTATACCTGAGGAAGGGATAATACAAGGTTGGTGGTCGGTGTGTATGTGGATGATCTCATTATCACTAGAGCTGAGATAGGAGAGATACTAAGTTCAAGGAGTAAATGAAATCTTTATTCAAGTATTATGGAGCATCATTGAAAATGGTAAGGAGTATTCTACTATGGATGTTCTTTTAGCAGAGCAAAAGAAAGCTCTAGCAGATGATCTAATGACAAACGCTAAGGCCTTATTCTTATCGGTGAATTACCGAGTAGTCCACCTAAGGGGGTACTCAAGGTGGTGAATAGATGTTTATGGAAGCGTGGCACTCTCGGACCTGATGGTCGACTCTAGGAAACAAGAGCCAAGATTTATATTGGTTTAGGCCTCCCGTGGAATAATAGCCCTGCTTCTAGTGTTTGGTGTGTTACATGGTGTCTAAGCTTATAAAATAATGCTCTTAAGCGATGAGGGCTTAAGGCGTCGAAAGTAAGATGCCTTTGGGGTGTCTCGCCTCCTTTATATAGTCAAGAAACGAGCCCAACAACCCAGGACTCCACCCCGAGTCGATTTACCTCATGTTTGAGATTACATACCGAACTCGGGTCCTAATTCCCTAATTACAAGAATTCTGGTATAAAAATATCTCTATATAACAGATTTACGGTTTGATTCCTATATAAGGACTTAACATTTCTTATTGGGACTGATCCTCCTTCATGGGCCATACTGGACTCCAAAGCTAGACTTGGCCTGCTCTCGGTCTAGACTGATAAGCCCAGTGCAGGATATCTGAGGGTTATATCCCCGACAGTTCTTGATTCAACAAGGAATTGCGAAGAGCTTATTTCCACATATTATTGGCAGCAAGAAATCCAAGGAAGCATGGGACAAGTTGAAGGAGGAGTTTCAAGGATATGAAAAGGTACTTGCTGTGAAACTTCAAACTTTACGAAGACAATTTCAAAATTTATAAATGAAGGATTCTGAGAAGATAAAAGATTATTTTTCAAGAGTTATTGAGATCGTTAATTAGATACACCTCTATGGTGAATATATTAAGGATCAAAAGATCGTTGAATTTTTTTAATTAGTCTACCTAAAAAATATGAGTACATTGTTGCTGCCATTGAGGAGTCGAAAGACTTGTCAACCCAAACAATTCAGCAACTCTGATGAGCTCGTTGGAGTCCTATGAAGAAAGGAAGCTTCAACGTGAAGGAAGTATTGGGCAACTTCTAGAACATGGGTATGTAGTTTATTTTTAGGATTTTTCATACAAAATATTAGACGAAAAAATAATCGTCTGGTTGCCCAAGTAAATATGGAAAAGAATAGGAATTTTTTGTTGAAGATGAAATATCCAGCTCAGTTGGCCTTGAGAAGTGAGGTTGATATCTCTGATTTATGACATAAGAGGTTTGGGGATCTTAACTACAAGGCATTAAAGCTGCTCAAAATAAAAGGTATGGTTCAAAGACTTCCATTTATTAATCTAAAATCTAACCCATGTGAAGGGTGCATTTTTGGAAAACAAATCCAAGCATTCTTTCCAAACAGTGGAGCTTGGAGAGCAAGCGCACCCTTGGAGTTGGTGCACAGTGATATAGTTGATAAAGGACCAACAATGCCAGAAGGTCATAATTGGTACTTTATCACATTCATTGATGATTATACAAGAATGACTTGGGTTTATTTTCTAAAAGAAAAATCAGCAGCCCTCAAGACATTTAAAAAATCAAGGTTATGGTGAAAAATCAGAGTAATATGAGAATCAAAGTACTACGCAGTGATTAAGGAGGAGAATATATCTCAAAAGAATTTGAAAAATATTATGAGAATGCTGGCATTCGAAGGCAATTAATAGCAAGCTACAATGCTCAACTAAATGTTATTGCTAAAAGGAAAAATCGAACAATTAATGATGTGACAAATTCCATGCTCCAAGAAAAAGCTATGCCTAAATCTTCCTAGGCTAAGGCTGTTAATACATCAGTTTATATTTTAAATAGAAGTCCTACTAAAGTAGAACTAGACCATACACCTTTTGAAGCTTGGTATGGTAAAAATCCTATCATTGGTCATATTAAAATGTTGCATTTGTTATGCTGAAGTGTCAGCAAAAAAGAGTAAATTTTGATAATAAAAGTGATTGGCGCATATTTATTAGCTATGCTGATGGTATAAAGAATATCAACTTTATAATCTAGAGCAAAAGAAAATTATTATTAGTCGAGATGTGATTTTTGATGAAAATTCTATTTGGGATTAGGGGATTGAAGAAGTCTCTAGAAGACAGTTAATACCAACCACTACCATCACACTAAGCCAACCATATGTTTCTGGTAACCATAAAGGGTAGGACCATGCTCCAAGCCAAGAATCATCAAGTCTAAGGTCAGGCTCAAGTTTAAGTGCAAGCTCCAACTCTAGTAGTGATGAGCAGACATCTACACCAGAATCAGCTCCAAGATAGGTAAGAAGTATGGTTGAATTACTAGAATCTACTTTTCAACTAAGTGGTAGAGAAGAACATGAGTCTTGCTGCTTTTCTATTATTGAACCACAAGATTTTTGTGAAGCGAAAAAACAAGAAAATTAGGTAAAAGCAATAAAAGAAGAAAGTCATATGATTAAGAAAAATAATACCTAGGAATTGGTTGGTCGTCCTAAAAATTGAGAAGTTATTAGAGTTATATGGGTCTATAAGATAAAATTAAATCTAGATGGCCCTGTGCAGAAATATAAAGCAAGATTTGAGGCAAAAGGCTTTAAACAGAAGCCTGACATTGATTATTATGAGACATATGCTCCAGTTACAAGACTAGAGACAATTCATACAATAATTGCTCTAGCAGCCAAAAAGAGATGGAAGATTTATCAACTCGATGTTAAATCAGCTTTTCTAAATGGCTATCTTGAAGAAGAAATTTATATTAAGACCCAGAAGCGTTTTCAATTCAAGGGGGGAAAAGAAAGTACTAAAACTAAAAAAGGCATTATACGACCTAAAACAAGTGCCAAGAGTATGGTACAGTCAAATTGATAAGTATTTTCTTTAAAAGGATTTGAAAAGAGCCTAAGTGAGACTACTTCATACATCAAGAAATTAGGTACGAACATTTTAATTGTCTCATCACTTTATGTTGATGATTTAATATATACTGATAATAGTGAGATGATGATGATAGATTTTAAAAGAGATATGATGAATACATATGAGATAAGTGATCTTGGTTTATTGCACTACTTCCATGGTATGGAAGTACATCAAGGTAATGAAGGACTTTTTATATCACAAAGAAAATATGCGGAAAATATTCTAAAGAAAATTAAAATACAAAACTACAAGCCAGTTGCAACCCCCTTCTGCCAAATGAAAAACAAAAGGCAACAGATGGAGCTGATAAAGTAGATCCAACAATCTACAGGAGCCTAGTTGGAAGTCTATATTTGACTGCAACTCGACCAGATATTATGTTCATGGCCAGTTTATTATCAAGGTACATGACAAGCTCAAGTCAATTAAATTTTACTACTAAAAAGAGAGTATTATGATATATCAAAGGAATATATGTATAAGCCAGTCAAATAATCAAAACTGATTGGCTATACAGATAGTGAATGGGCTGGATGTCTTGATTACATAAAGAGTAAATCAGGCTATGCTTTTTCACTTGGCTCAGGTATGTGCTGTTGGTCTACAAAGAAATAAAATATTGTTACCTTTTCTTCTGCCAAAGTAGAGTATGTAGCTGCAGCAAGAGTTGTTTCTCAAGCTGTTTGGATGTGAAGAATAATTGAAGATGTAGACGTGAAGCAAGGCGAGACGACCACCATTTATTGTGATAGCAAATCATCTATCGCAATTAATGAAAATCCTATCCGTCATGATAGAACAAAGCATATTGCAATCAAGTATCATTATATTCGACACGCAGTTGAATGCCAGGAAACTATATTGGAATTCTGCCAAACTGATCAACAATTGGCAGATATATTTACCAAGGTATTGACAAAAGAAAAATTCATTCGTAACAGAGAGTTGATGGGAGTCTCCAAGAAATGAATTAAGGGGGAGTTTGTTGGGATCAATTCATTTATGGAAGAAGGCAAATTCTACTTAATTCTAGAATGTACTAGTATATTATGAAGAGTAGAAGTACCTGAAACTTCTAGTACTTTGTAGTATGTCTTGTGCATGTGAAGAGATAATCAAAGGGTCTAGAATGATCTAGATCTTGCATAGCAATGTGCTTATGTCAGGTTGTTGGCTCTATAAATAGGAGCATCTCATGTAAGCTAGCAGCTTCTTGTTGGTGCACAAAGTGTGTGTATGTGAGCACTTGAGTGAGCAATAAAAACTAAAGCCCCTCCCTTCCCTTGCTTGATATTAATACACTAAATAGCTCCAACAAAATTTAGGTGAGAGACGGTTCAAGTTTCAAAACTGATTGGATTCAGTGACTCAGATATGGCTAGTGACATTGAAGATAGAAAGAGCACAACCAATGTTCTGTTTAAGTTGGGAGAAAGTTTGATTAACTGGTAGTCACAAAAGCAAAGGGTGGTGGCTTTATCTTCATGTGAAGCTGAGTATATAGCCGCTACAATAGCAGCCTGTCAAGGGATATGGTTAGTATGGTTGCTAGGTGAATTGCAAGAAAAGGAACCTGGTTGTATTGTCCTGAATGTTGACAACAAGTTTGCAATTAATCTCTGCAAAAATTCGGTGCTTCACGAACACAACAAACACATTGATATTAGGTATCATTTCATAAGAGAACATTGATATTAGGTATCATTTCATAAGAGAGTGCGTTGAACGAAATAAGATGCAAGTGGAGCACATCAGCATAGATGAGCAAGTTGCAGATATCCTGACAAAGCCATTGGGCAAAAATCGTTTTCTAGAACTGAGGAGGATGTTAGGTATGGTATAAGTCTAAATGCATCGAGACTAGGGGGTGAATTGATGAAAATTATGTATAATCTTGTGCATTCCTATATATTTTAAGTTTCTGCATTGCTTGTTGTCTGAAGATGCTTACAAGCAGTATATTTCAGCCAGCGAGTAGAATGTTTCTTTAGCTGTCTTTGAATCAGCAATCCAGATCGTGGGATGGTGCGATCAGTAGTGAGTGCCGGCAGATTAGCTATTCTGGTTATGCATGTAACAGACCGGAAATAGAGAGAAGAAAGAAGAATCAGAAAAGCTGCAATTTTGTGCGCAGCACCAAAATACTCTCCGTATTTTCCTTTGGGTTTGTCGTATGCACTGTTCTTTCATCCGGAAATAGCGATCAACACAGTGAGGGAGAGAGCAATCTAAGAGTGCATCTAACAGTTAATGCCATAAAAACTAGCTAAGGTGGAGGATTAGAAATATCCTTAGTAGTAACCGAAAGTTTATTTATATTATACTACTTGCGTATATGAATTTTTATTGATGTTTAATGTTTCTCGTGTACCTGACTGCTTCGCTGAAACCCAGTGCAACCATCATGGTCCAGAACTCGTAGTTGATGCTGCAAAGTAAGATAAGACAAATGTTGCTTGTGAAATAAGAAGACAAGTCTTGTATTTGTGTTGTGAAATAACATAGGACGAGGAGGGGCGTATTACCGTAACAAGCACTTACCAGATTGACATGATATCGAGCTGGAATTTAGCGTTCTTGAGGAGACCCACAAGAATGAGCAGTGCAGCGTAGTACCAAAACTCTAAGCTACGGTCAATTTTAAAAAATCAAATAGAAAATGAGTATCATTAAATTATTGTCTATCAGTTAGAAAATTATTACTGTTGGGACGAATAACAATTAATAAATCCGCGGTAATTAATAGCTACCGACCAGATCATGATGGCGGACACGAGGGACAGCTTGACGAACGCGGCGAGGTTGTTGAACGCTGCAACGGTGAACCCCGTCCACGCGTCAGGGAAACGCCCGGAGACTAAGTAGAAGAACTGCGCGGCGTCTATGAGCCAGTAGGAGACGTTCCCGGCGACGGCCGCCCCTCGGAGGCCGTACCCGAGCGTCACCACGGCGACGTAGGTGAGCGCGGCGTGGATGGTGAGCGCGACGGCGGAGATGGCGGCCAGAGCCCAGACCATGCTCTGCGTCTGGAAGAACTTCTGGAGGGGGAAGTTGGCGGCGTGCGCGAACAGCCGCGGCACCGCCCACAGCGCGTACGGTCCCGCGGCTTCGGCGACGTCGCCCGGCTGCCGGAGGAGCGACCGCAGGATGGGCGCGGCGAAGGTGTATGCCGGCGTGAGCGCCACCGCGGTGGCGCCGCACACGATCCACGACTGCTGGACGTAGACGCCGAGCCTGTGCAGCCGGCCGGCGCCCACCGCCTGGCCGCACAGAGTGTCCAGCGCACAACCCATGCCGAACTGTGCATTTCACGACCATTTGACGTCAGCGAGCTGTACAAAGCTCTCGAATTGATGGAGGTGACGTCTACGTACCAGGACACCATAGGCGAAGCCCTCCAAGATGCTCTCGACGGCGGTTACCGCGGCGAGCTCGACCACCCCGAGGTGCCCGACAAAGCTGACCGTGACGAAGGCGATGGAGAACTGGAGTACCTCGACGAGCACCGCCGGGAATGCGACGCGCCACAGCAGCCTCGACTCCTGCCAGCTCCGGCTCACAAGGTGAGCCATGGTAAGACAGCTATGGCTTCACCACCATTTGCATCCTACAACATGGAGCGCGCAGACTGGTGTGTTGGGGGGAAATGGATGCCTAGGTCCTAGATAGCACATAGACATTATCTGATAATTAATGGAAAAAAGATGGGAAGACTCGTAGATCTGTAAGATTAACAGAAGTAGAAAAAAGTTAGAGCTCGTCTGCCCAGTGGTGCATTGAATGACAATTGTGTACAGGTGGAGTGGACCAAAGAACTGGACAGTGGACACTGTTAAATGGAACGTCTTTTTTAAAAGTGTTTTTCATAATATATTCACTTACCTCTAGCTTGCTCTAACTGAAAAGGGTGGGTAATCGGTTCTAGCCGGATGGTCACCACAGTAATCGTGATAAACCGGTCAAAATTTAAAAACCAAATTTTAAATTAAAAAACAAGACCCGTCGGGAGATAGCCGATCAGTCCAACCACGAGGGTACCCGAGGTGGTGAATAGATGCGTAGGAAAGCATATTACTCTCGAGTTCTATGGTCGACTCTAAAGAACAGAGCCAAAATTTATACTAGTTCAAGTCTCCCGAAGAATAATAGCCATACATTCAGTATTTTAGTGTATTATATTATGTCTAAGTTTTACAAAACAATGCGCTTGAAAGCTACAAGCCTAAGCAATCGAGATTGGATTGGATGCCTCTGGGGTGTCTCACCCCTTTTATATAGTCAAGGGGCGAGAGCCCAACAAACCCATGACTCTATCCCGAGTCAGTTCCTAGATATCCGGATTACATACCAAACCTGGGTTCTATTTTCTAATTACAAGGATCCTGGTACAAGTATATCTCTTTATATCATATATAGAGCTCGGTTTCTAGATAAGGATCTGATATTTCTTATTAGAATCGATCCCCTCTTTATGAGCAATACCGAACTCTAATGCTAGGTTTAGCCTGCTCTCGGTCCAGGCTGATAAGCCCATCACGGGGTACTGGGGTTCATATCCCCGACAATAGCCTCCGAGCTCTTCATAGCTTGGCCAAAGTCTTCAACTTGAATCAAGCTAAGAGGAGTTCATCTTTAGTTTGAACCTTCATGTCTTCAAAGTCATTGAAGTATGATGAATCTGTAAAAAACTTCATCTTCATTGTGTGAGGTGCACCGCGTAGGTGCACCCACACGGTGTAGCCCCTGACCGTCGAGTTAAATGGAACATTTGGCACGAGGGTCAAAAAGCATGTTGACTGAAGAACCCCTGTAGAACGAAGTCAGGACTCTGGTAGAGCTGAGTCTTGAAAGCTTAACGGGGAGTAGTGATCGGGCGCAGATATTGTTTAGGAACAAGCTTGTACTCGGGTGAGGTCAGTCCTCAGGTGCAGTCATCAGCTTGGGTTCTCGAGCAAACAAGCTCCCGAGCACAACCAAACCCCAAGCCCCTGAACTCCCAAGTAAGCGAGCCCCTGAGCATGTGAGGCCCCGAGCACGTGAGCCCCCGGGCACCGAGGAACTCAAATGTCACAGGATCTGTCGGTCGTCTTCAGAATCGAGGCAAAAAATTGCTTTCTAGCTTGCTCTCGCCATAATTAAAGCACTGCAGTTGAGGGGACAGGTGGCCATCTTTGCCCTGATTGGTCCAGTGGCAGTTGCCGGGTGTAGATAGAGTGGCAAAAATGTCTTGTTAGCAGGACTAGGGCACACATGGTGTTTGAAGTGACATCGGTTCGCATCGATCTTGGCTAACATCATGGCGGAGATCGCGCAGCTATTATTTAAGCCCGCATGCTTCCATCTTCCTCCGCACGCTGCTAGTTCAAACTTTTGCCCAAGCCTTTTCTTCTCCTCTTGTCTTTGTCGACTTCTCCACTGGCTTCTCGTCATGTTGGCCATCATTGCCGTTACATGGTCTGCTACTGCATTGCTCGCCGCCTCTTCCAATTCAAGCCCATGGTAGTCAGAAGTCCAATGCGCTCTACCAAGTGGCAGAAATCGGTGATGATGTCAACGAAGGTGGTGGCACTGGAGAAGGGGCAATTCCTGCTAGCCTAGGCAATCTTGGCCTGGTGAACAGTGGCCGAGGAAGATTTCTCGATGCTGGAGACTAGTGAGGTGGTTCTATTTAAAACCTTTGTCCTCCATGGGCTCAACCTCCCCGCACATCTCTTCCTTCGTGGCCTTCTCCACCACTACCGTATCTCCCTCATCAATCTCAACCCCAACTCCATCCTCCAAATCGCTATCTTTGTACACCTGTGCGAAGCGTATTTGGGAGTGGATCCATATTGGAACCTCTTTCGATACTTCTTATGTGTCCGTCACACGGTGGGGCAGAAGGTGGTTAGCGGCACAGTGCTCCAGCTCCACGACGGGAAGGTGGCAATGTACCTAGAGGTGCCCCTGACTAGCTCCAACAAGGGCTAGCACAAGTACTAGTTCTACGCCACAAACCATGAGCCAGCCCTCCCCGTGGAGATCGACCGCTACCCGAAGGCCTCTAAGAGGCGATCAAACCTGGGCCACGCATCTGAGCAGGACCAGGTCCAGGACCTAGCGGCGCATGTGATAGAGCTCCACCATGAGGGGCTGAATGGGGTCAACGTCATGGCTAGCTTCCTAGCGTGGCGGACGCTCCCGCTGAAGGCATGGGCCTCCCTGGCATATGGGGCATTTAGGCAATGGGACCGAAGCAACCAGCCGGCGGATTGGATGCCCAAGGTGGAGATCATCAAGCTCCTCTACCAATTCTTCAGTGGGAAGCCATCCTTCCCAACCAACCTCGGGTTCGCAACATTTTGCATTACGAACCCTGGGCCACCTCTAAACCTCTATTTGTCTTGTCTATTTTGTTTGTCTTTTTTTAGTTTGAGACTTTTGCTCATGCTCGACCACTCACATGATGTAATGTGGCCTAGCTGTAGGTCAATGTCACCTTCTGCTCACTGCCAACCCTCTCCGATCATCTGGTGGGGGTCGACCTGCCTTGGTGACGTGTGGTCTCGAGCAACTCCGATTCGAGGCTCTCGAGGCCGAAGCAGAATGGGGAGAAGGTGGTCAGCCCAAGGAAGCAGTCAAAGTTTGCCATCATTGGCGAGGATGGGGCCCTACCAATCGAGACCCATCGCCTCATGTTGTCTGACTCAGATGATGAGGAAAGTGTCCCGATGCTTGACGTGGTACCAGCCCCCGTCTCACCCTCAACAAAGGGGGCCACGGTGAAGCGCTAGCTCAGGAGCTCCTTCTGCCTGGTGGCTAGGTAGCCTTCATACTCTTGTTGCTTCTAGATTGTTTGGCTTGATCTTTTGGTCATCCTCATCCTCTGCTTTTGCGTGCTACAGAGTCCTCAGGTGTGCCAAGCCATTGGCACTAGCGGCGGCTTTAGTCTCGATGAACACACTGGCGGTGGTGCCATCCTTAGACCCGATGGTGGTCGAGGATCGTGTCTGCGGTGCAGGTGCCACTAGATTTGTCGAGGATGATGTGGACCCCATCACCGTTGATCCTATTGGAAATGCTCCAGCAGAGTAAGATCCAACAACCGTCGCATCATCAGGAGGTGGAGATGCTACAGCAGAATAGGTTGCAGTGTCGGTGGGGGAGGTTGTCGAGGCAGTGGTGGTGGTGATGGCAGAGGTGAACACGTCAGCGTCCTAGGCGGTGGTGGTCAGGGCCAAGTCATCAGTGGCCCGATCATTCTTCAGATCATGGTGTAGCTGCTCGACCAGGTAGGGGCCCTAGTGCCCGAGAGCGTGGAGGGCGTCTTTGCCCAACTCGCTGAAGCTGTGGTGGCGGAGGCCTCGGAGGGTGCTTCTCTCAGGGCCATTGGCACTCAGTTGGCTAAGTGGATGGTGGTCAGCCCCGTGCCTAGGTTTTTATTTCCTTCTTCTTTGTCTTCTATTACTTGAATTTTCTTCGTGCTTGTTGTGCAGTGATCCCTAGCATGGTCAGCAAGGGAGTCAGAAGGACTTCGCTGGGCTCACCAATTGCACATGGGGGAGGTCTCCGAGGAGGGCCGAATGGCCGCTCTAGAGGTGAAGGTTGAGCGGCTCGAGAAGGAGCGTGCCGACCTTGAGGCAAAGGTGGAGGCCTTGACATGGGAGGGTATCGAGGCCTAGGTCACGACGAGCGTGACAGCGATGGCCACTAGCGATGCCACTAAGATGGCTAAGGAGGCCATTCTTTGGGTGAACGCCTCTAACGCTGCCGAGAAGGCAGCGAAGGAGTCAGAGCAGGCTGCCTGGGCCACCGAGAGGATGCTGCGGAGCTCCTTCGAGGCGACCAAGGAGAGCATGCAGAATGCTGCCACCGAGCATGGTGGCAAGCTTCTCCGCCTTGTCTAAATTTTTAAGCTTTGTGTTCTTCTGATTCTGCGCTACCATTGTCTTCTGCAGGATTCTGTACCTAGTCCGAGGCTCACTTTAAGGAGCTCAAGGACTGGATGATGGTGTTGAGGGGGGAGGCCGGCTGAGCCCACACCGTGGTTGATAGGCTCCAACATATGATGGTGGATGACTTGATGGGACCGAGTGTGTCTAGTGAGGAGTACTTGGGCCAGCTCAAGCGCCTAGATGTGGACCTATGTGGCTGAAGTGGCTCGGAGCAGGGTTAAGCATAGCCCAGCGAATGCCTGAGCACAGTACCCTGACATGGACTTCGAGATGGTCATGGCCGGGTACCTAGATGGGATGACGGAGGCGGATGCCCTCATACTTCGACAAGGAGTGGAGGGGCCTTTCACCGTCTTGGATGGGGACCTTCAACTCTTCCTGGTTGACAGGGTCCCGAGCAGCCTCTAGCCCTCGAGGAGTAGTGTAGATAGACTCCGTAAAAAGTGGAAGTACATTATTAGACTTTCACAATGACTAAGTCTTTTGCCTGTAAAAACTTTGTCTTGAAATATGAATGAAGTCAT
Organism: Zizania latifolia; assembly: GCA_000418225.1. Classification (NCBI taxonomy): domain Eukaryota; kingdom Viridiplantae; phylum Streptophyta; class Magnoliopsida; order Poales; family Poaceae; genus Zizania; species Zizania latifolia. Next base: position 610,284 of record KE372007.1, read on the forward strand.
TCTTTTGTCAACATCAAGTTGTGATTTTGTGCCAAAGTTTTCAGTGTCCTGAGATAGTCGATATAGTCATATAGTCCTCAGCGCAAGGATCTAATGCCACGTGCATGCGTGTCGAGCATCAGGCATCACAAGTACTCGGGCACTTTTGAATGATGGAATTTTAGTTAAGTCCTTTTGATGAGGACATCACTCGTATAGATACATACTACACCCCTCAAGTATCTATGCAAGATCCAATCACCCAAGCTCGACCACGACGATTAAAATCTTCAGGTGAATTCGTTTCTAAGTGCCACTTTGTATTATCTTGAGAATAAATTGCTACCTAAAGATGATATTATTGTTAGAAACCATGGAGATGATGAAGAAGCACATGGAGACAAGCAAAGAGTTGGAGAAGGACTAGCAAAGACGTCTAAGCCGAGTTGGAAGTCTAATCCAACTCCAGATCGAGTCTAACTCGGATTCTAGGAGCAGCGTGCATTAAAATCATCACCTAGGCAGCATACGAATTCCGTTTTCGACATTCCACCCATGCACGGAAAGCTAACTTCGGCACATTTCCAATGGTACTAGTTTCATGTCAAAATTCCTTCTGGATCAATAGGAATCATTGAAACAAGTTGGCATCAGAATCTGTCAGCATGCTGTTTTAGTGTTATTGGGCCTTCGAGCTATTTATCCAGTTGAGCCCATTAGGGGTGCGTCTAGAACTACTATATAAGGTGTTTCTATAGTCATCTAGGGTTTTTGGGTTTATTTTACACGTTGCTTTGATAGCCGCCGCTTCACCGGTCTTGTAAGTGAACCTCGCTTCGTAGATTCCAATAGAATTTTAGTTCGATTGTGTTTTCCGCATTCTTGCTTGTGTTCTTCGATTCGCAGGCAAGCGTTACCCTTCGTGGCGAGGTCAATCAGGCTATGCTTAGTTGATAACCATAGGAGAAGTGGTGCTGCGATTGCAAGGGTTTGATCTCGTGGATCGGAAGCCAGATCGTGTGTGTCGTGTCTTCGCCAAATCATTGTTTATCATCCAATTGATGGAAGATCGGGCACCCCGCCCTCTATCAATTGGTATCAGAGCTCGGTTTATCGTTGGGTTCTTGTATTTTAGATTAGATTGATTTCATATTTGTCCCACAGTCCATGAAAAAGCCACAAAAAATTGCTAGTCGTAGTGTTTCCCCTGTCCGTGACCATTCCTAGCCTTTGCACGTTTCAGTTTTAGAGTCCGTAGTGTTGAGTTTGTGTCCTAAGTCAAGTCCGGTTGCTGGTTAGTATTGTGATCCCCTTGACTAAATCCTTTACACTAGCTGCCACCCATAGATCCCCTTCGGTTTGCAATTCGCGTGCAAACCAGAACCTCAAAACCCTGATTCAGACTGCGTGTAATAAAACAGTCATAACTTTTACATACGAACTCGGAATCAGGCAAATAAGTAAATCCTGGAGATCTATAGAAAAAGTTAGGTCCAAGTTTCCCTAGCATCACTAGGTTCGCCGATTTTGTTCTTCCCAAATTCGGCCTAGAAGTTCGAGATTTCTAGCCCCGAAGTTTCCTGCACTAATTTTTCAGCACATCTTTGTTTGTCTACATAGCAATTCTTTGTAGCAAAATTATGTCGCATCTTTTTGTTTTGTCTTCTTTGTGCTCCTAGTAAAAAAAGTGAAGTGTCAAAAAAAAGTTAAAAAAAAGCATATGAAAAAAAAGAAGAATATCAAAAAAAGAGGAGCACTTAGGGGCAAGCTAGGAAGATATTAGTGCTGAGTGGTGCTGTTTTTAGGTGCTGTTTTGTGCTGATTTTGTCAATCCATAAGCCATCCTTTGAGCCTTAACCACTCTCTCATATAAGCCTTGTTACCATAGGGATCACATTTAGACCAGCAATTAGTACGAGTACTCCGGACACTTATTTAATATTACTATCTGTTTCTAAATTATGTTCCACCATGTAGATCACTTGTGTTTAACCTCCTAGACTCCACATATATACTTCTGATCAGTGTAGCTTGGGTTCTTGCAATCGCCGTGCCACTACCTCTTGAAGTCACCGACCAGTCAAGATTATGCTGTAGCCAAGATTGTGCCATCTATGGTCCTACGTTGGTAAGATCATTGTAAGATCATAGTAAGACGCTTGAGTGTGAGCGACACTATCTTTCACTACCTATTAGTTGATAGGGCTAATATATTTTTTCTAGTGCTTTTCTTTTCTACTAAACATGGCAGGAAGATCGAAGAACCCAACGAATTTCGATGAGTATGTCTCCAAGGGAGAACTTGCCGATGCTCTAGCAAGACAAGCTTTGAAGTTTGACCAAATCTTAAACCGCCTAGACACCATGAATAAAAGCATGCAAGATATCAACCACACAGCTATGGAGGTAATGCCAATCATAATCGAGGTAACGATGAATCTTTTACGAAAGTTAAGTTTACCATCCCATCTTTTCAGGGTGAATATGATGCTGAGAAATACCTAGATTGGGAGATGACCGTCGAGCAGAAATTTAACTTATATCTAGTTCCTGAACAATATAGAGTTAACAAGCAACTAGTGAGTTTAAAGATTTTGCTATAATTTGGTGGGGTGAGGTAGGTCATACTCGATTGCTGTCTGATACGTGGGAAAATTAAAAGAAGCTATGCGACATAGATTTGTTCCTCCTTCGTATTAACGTAAACTACGTAAGAAACTACAATGCTTGGTTCAAGGTAACATGTCTGTGAGAGAGTATTATGCAGAGCTTCGAGAGAGCATGACCCATTGTGGTGTTGTGGAGCACTCGGAGGATACGATGTGGTGCTTCTATGATGGATTGAGGCATGAGATTCAAGATATCGTTTATTATAAAGAATTTAATACTCTTAGACATTTGTTCCATCTTGCTATGCGTGCAGAGAAAGAATTGCAGGAACGACAACACAAGGCAAGAAACTCCTATCCACCACGAGTGACGAGCGCACCGCCACTGACCAAACCTTCCTCTTCTTCAAGCGTTCATCATGAGCCTACACATGTACCTGCATCAACACCAGCGAGCACACGGCCTTCCACCTCCACACGAGTTGAGGTGTCAGGTAAAAAGTCCTTACATGTACCCGTTGAGGTTGCCTCATCAGCTGCAATCATGGAACGTCCATTGCAATTTGATAATGATGCACTTCACTATGATAGGACTAATAACTATACTCTTGTGCATGAGGACATGAAAGTTACTTTGTTGCCTTTAACATCTGATGAAATCGTTAAAGATGATATCGAGGCGGTTGCTAATGAGAGCAAACAATTTGACATTAGATCTGAAAATCAGCAAGAAATTAAATTAATAGATTCTGCTATCCTTGCACATAAAATTGATCATGCTAGAATTAATAATCAAAATGTGTGCTATGCTGTGATTTGTGAAACTGCTTCTTTTTCTCTTACTAATATAGTTTATACTTTGTCTCCTGCTATCAATAAGTATTTATCTCACATTGAGCTACATGATTGTATACTTGACTTGCCTCTCGAGTTTTTATCCTCTATTGAGTTACATGACTATAAACTTGACTTGCCTCCCGAGTTTTGGGTTAGTCCCATATTTAACACTTCAGAATTAAAACCATCCATGGGAGCAGAAGATGAGTTTGAGTCGAGGACGACTCTATTTCAAGAGAGGAAAGATGATGAGGATATCACTTGTATGGATACACACTACACTCCTCAAGTATCTATGCAAGATCCAATCACCCAAGCTCGAGTACGATGATTAAACCTCCAGGTGAATTCGTTTCTAAGTGCCACTTTGTATTATCTTGAGAATAAATTGCTACCTAAAGATGATATTATTGTTAGAAACAATGGAGATGATGAAGAAGCACATGGAGACAAGCAAATAGTTGGAGAAGGACCAGCAAAGACATCCAAGCCGAGTTGGAAGTCCAATCTAACTCCAGTTCGAGTCCAACTCAGATTCCAAGAGCAGCGTACACTAAAATCATCGCCCATGCTGCATACAAACTCTGTTTTCAACGTTCCACTCATGCACGTAAAGCTAACTTCGTAACCTTTCCAATGGTACTAGTTTCATGTCAAAACTCCTTCTGGATCAATAGGAATCATCAAAACAAGTTGGCATCCAGAATCTATCAGCATGCTATTTTCTGTGTTATTGGGCCTTCGGGCCATTTATCCAGTTGAGCCCATTAGGGGTGCATCTAGAACTACTATATAAGGTGTTCTTACTTGTGTTCTTCAATTCTCAGACAAGGATTAGCCTTCGTGGCAAGGACAATCAGGCTATACTTAGTTGATAACTAGAGGAGAAGTGGTGCTGTGATTACAGGGGTTCGATCTCGTGGATTGGAAGTCAGATCGTGTGTGTCGCATCTCCACCAAATCGTTGTTTATCATCCACCTGATGAAACATCGGGCACCCCGCCCTCCATCACCTTTGCTATGCCATGATCGTGCCCTAAGCCCCTGATATAGCCGTATAGTCCTCGGTGCTAGGATCTAATGCCACATGCACGCATACTAGATGCCAGGCTTCATGAGTTCCTAAGACTTTTTAGATAGAAAACAAAGTTGTGACTAAGGACTTGAGCCCCCAAGGACCTTAGCAGTTGGTTGTGTACCACTACTACAAGCTCTTTTTCACCCACACGGTCACTAGCAACACACCTAGAGCTGATCATAGGGGCACGACCACTAGGCTAGGTGTTGACACTCTACATTGAGTCCTAACGGGTCGGGCCTTGCTGGTTAGCAAAAAAAGGTTGTATAAATAAATAATGTTCAACTTTATTTACTCAAGTATTAAAGATACAAGAGTACATAGCTGAATAAGAAAAAATTTGAGCAGTCGGTGGAACTTGGTGTCTTGTTGAGAGCCTATCAAAATCGGTCGAGAGTTCCTTCCTCATCTAGATTTAGGCGTCAGCGCTCTTACTATCATGGGCCTAGTCAATGACCTCCCTTGCATCATGGGAGTATTTTGTCTGGTGGGATTTTTCATCTTTGAGACCTTTGGCATCGACGCTGGGTGGGTCCCAAGATGGTACCTTGGTCTGCCCCTCCCAACTGCTTTAGCTGTTGGGCAGCCGCTTGAAGAATCATACCTACCTTTTGCATCTCTAGGGTATGCGGCATTCTAGCAAGGGTTTGGTGGATGGAGGCGATGTTGGCGACGAGGTCCCAAGGGATGTCATTGATCCCAAAGACAATCGGATAACCCTCTGCCCGGGACCTGGTGGATTGTCTCCCATAGGAGCCCTAGCCCTGGCCCTTTGCGGACCCAACATACTGACTAGACCTCACTTCAAGAGTCGTAGGACTTTCATTGATTACCTTGATGTGTGGTCGAGTCAATCGTCCAGCCAGTTATCCCTTGTCGTGCTCAGGAAATTCTTCTCAAGATGAAGGGAGTGTTGGGGAACACGGAGGCTACGCTAGCCAAAAACAAAAATTTTCTACCGTGCACACTAGGAATCTTGCTAAGAGAGGGATCATATATTGTTACCTTAGACATGCAGTGCAACGGAAGAAGAGTTGGAGTAGCGAGCCAATCCAACTCAAGTGTGTCGATGTGGTTGGGAGCCGATCAGCGTCCTCGAGAAGTCTTCGCCGATGACGCCCTCAAGAAGCCTTCGCCCGATGATGCTCTCGAGAACTAGAAGATCCAATCGGGAAGTCCTCTGTTGAACTAGAACCAATGACGCCATCGATCCAATCAGCGACGCCGATACTGATGATTGATGTAGTCAAGCAGTGTCTCTACTGGCATCCACACATCTAGGGGTGGAACACTAGCCGATGGTGTACTAGCACTCGGGCAGTCGACAAAATGGTAGGGCTCGATAGGTGGTGGCTAGGTTTTGTTCTCGGTGGCTAACAACTTAGCACGAGGATCGCATCATCACGCGAGGCAAAAGCTTAGCTTTCCTATGCCCTGCACCTTCATATATATAGATGTCCTAGCTTGGGCCCTACCGGGCCTAACTAGGATTCTACTTGGATCCCTATCTGATCTATTCGGATCTCTATCTAAACCATTTGGATCTCTATCCAAGCTAAGCCCATTTTGAATCCTATTCGAATCCAATTTTCTAACCCGTTAATTGTGTGATCCTATAGGTTCACGTATAGCTTGGTTAATATATAGAAACTCATTCCCATACTCCATTAACAGTATCCTCTAGCAAAGCATATTAACCTAAGTATATGTAAAGATTATATCGGTTGAACCTTGTAATGTTCCATATGTACATGTCCCTTTGTCTCACGATATCGATCGAGCACAAGATGAGATTTGTGCCGTCCTATCAATAGCTCGATCCTCTCCTGAGCTCCGTATTGGATTATGACATGTGATTAACTCCTTAATCACATCGGCATGGCCATGCACTTCTATAATCCATTACATCGGGAGGCCCAGATATATCTCTCTCATTAAGGAGGGGCAAATTCTATTTTGACCACTCACATCCCACTACATGTTTCATAGCAGACCCGATGACTACTTTTATAACTACCCAGCTATGAATAGCATTTAGTAGTCCTAAAGTAAGCTACTATGTATGTTGGGAACCATGATGATCTTAGGTCTAAGGACTTTACATAAACACTACTAAGACTAACTGATGACACGTAGAATCTCAACAGTGCCTCATAGTGGGTCTATCCAACATGTGTCCATGTTATTGAGTTGGTATGTCTATACCCATGATCCATGAGACATGATCATCAATTAATACACATGCCGATCTCAGTCATATCTATTTCATATATGACCTATATTCGATTAGAGATCATTTAGAAATAGTCACATTATGAGTCTCATAAACAAATAATGCATTTGTTGATCCACAATGACAATCTATTTTAAAGAACAATAACTTTATTTCATAAACATTGTATGCCACGTATAACATCTCCATGTTGCCTCTAGGGCATAATCCTAATAGGGAGAGGAGGGCTTGGTCGATGCGTGACCCCCTGCTCTCCTGCCAGATACCCAGTAATGTGCTGGAGGACATGGTCAGCCATGTGCTCGGCAATGTGGTCCATCACCATCTCCATCACATGGTCAGTCAGGCGCTCTGTGACTCAATCTGCCTTCCAAGTGGTCAAGGGGTCAAGGCCCTGAAGGGGGTACCTTGCCGTTGACGTGGTTGAAGCTGTGTCAAAGGGTACTAGCTTCTCGGGCGAGTCAGTGATGTATGTGACATCGCCGAGGATGAACGAGGTTTCAGGCCTAGCGGAGAGGTGATGTGGAGATGCCATGGAACTCTGGAGAGAAACTGTGATCCCCTACCTAGCGCGCCAACTGTCAGGGGATAGCCGATCAGTCCACCCATGGTGGTACCCTAGGTGATGAATAGATGTGTAG
>KE372007.1:659647-670920 GCA_000418225.1 Zizania latifolia
GTGCGAACTCCATCACGGTCGAGGCTTCTTCATCTCTTCTCTTCTTCACCCTGTTGACAATCACTCATCATCCCCATGGTATACACCATGGCTCCTCAAAAATTTGATAAGAAACCCGGTGAGACCTTAGATGAGTATTTTGCTCGCTTCAATAAAATTTTTGCAATCTTTGTTAAGTTGATTCTTTTTATGCTACTAACTATTCTGATTCTAGAATTGCTAGACATTTACTTAATGGGGTTGATATGTCAGTTTGGGAGATAAAAATTACCTTAATTTAAGAGTCAGTAGACATGACTACTCTTACTTTGGATACTCTTTATTTGAAATTGAAAACTCATGAATTAAATGTCTTTTCACACAAGATTTCTCATAAATCAATGGCGTTGGTTTCTTCGCCTTCTAATGAGTCTTCTTTTGTATCATCTTCGAGTGTTTCTTTATTAGCTTTAAATGCCTTGTCTGATGAATAATTTGCGCAGTTTACAGAGAAGGACTTGGCTATGCTTTCTACAAAAGTCACTAAAGCCTTAAACAATATAAGAAACAGAAGAAGAGGCAGTCATGTTCGGTGCTTTGAATGTGGTGAGGCAAACCATATTCGTGTCAACTATCCTAAGCTCAAGATATCTTCAAAAGAAGATAAGGAGGATAGCAAGCGCTCATCCAAAGAGGGTAATACGAAGAATCGTAACTATAAGAAGATGGTGCACTGAGTCCTTGCTGCTCTCGATCAAGTTGATATGAGTGATGTGGACTCAATAAGCGATGGAAGTGAAGATGAAGGCAAAAGCAAAAAGAATGATCTCACTAGAATATGTCTTAAGGCAAGTGACATGGTAGGTTCTAGCGAGGATGAACTCTACAGTGATGAAAATGAGGTAAAACCTACTTATGATGATTTAGCTCGTGCTGTTGTTCGTCATGATAAGAAAATGAGAAAATGCAATAAGAAAGCTAAGAAACATGAACTTGTTGTTGAATCACTCAATTCTAAAATTGATAGGTTATCTTTTATTCCTGATGATGATTCATGTAAATCATGTGATGCTTTACAATACGAAATTATTGCTTTAAGAGATGTTCATGCTTCCACTCTTCATAAGCTCAATGATAAAATTGTCAAGAATGAATCTTGCTTTGCTGTTGGTACTACCATGCTTTCTTATATTGTTGATGAGTTATTTGTTAACAAGAACTATTTGAAAAAGATGAAAGTTGCTTTATATGCTAGTTCTTTGGTAAATGCCTTATATTGTAATAAATTCAAACAACTTAAGAATGTAAAGAGCTCAACCATTGTGAAACATGATTCAACTTCTTGTTAAAACTATTCATTGTTTGAATTGAAACTGAAAGATGCTTATGGTAGTGTTGGACTTTTACAAAATGACTTGCGTACTCATGAGGTGTTGTCTAGCTCAAATTGTCACAAACAAAAGGGCATTGCTAATGTTTGTTAAAATTGTGTTGTTTTGACAAAAGAAGTTGATTATCTCCAAAGATCCTCGCAATGTTTTTCAATTGGTAAAAAAACCTCTAAATTTTATTGGATACATCTAAAGTAACCACAAATCATAGATGACTAGGTTTTGATGCTCATGCTTATTTTACTTCTCATCAGTCCACTACAATCAAGGTTATTCAAAGGTAAGATTGAGATTAAATCTGAACCAAAGCAAACTGTTTTTAAATCTGCTGGAATATTGTCAAACCTAGCAACATCAAGTGCAATTGCTTCTGCATCTAAAATAACTAAACAGATGAAGTATAATTGTACACATTGTGGAAAAGGTGGACATTTGGTTCAGTTCTATTTTAGACTTGCAAGACAATAGAAAAAGAACAGGAAAAAATTATTTGATAAACATAAGGGGCAACGGTCATTTCTGAAATCGAGTAGAGCAGTCAGACCACAACATTTGAAGTGGTCGGGTTGACCTCTTTCAGTGATCGGACCTTGAGTAAATCAGTGGCTTAACCAACAACGCCCAATTTTGGTAAGAGGTAAAGTGACACTAGTTTTGCTCGAGGATTTTTGCCTGCTGGTGTTTCTGGTCGGGTGTCTCAGTACTGGATTCGTAAATTTCTTACACGTGCATCCTAGTCTAAATAAGTGACTTTTGGGGATGCTTCAACTAGCGTGGTCTTTGCTAAAGGTACAGTCAAGGTAAGTGATAAATTCATATTTAAAGATGTAGCTCTTATTGATAATATGAAATACAATTTGCTTTCTATATCACAAATAATTGATGAGGAACTCGAGGTGTGTTTTAAAAAGTCTAGTTGTAAAGTTCATGATGCCTCCGGTGATCCTATGTTCGAGATTTCATGTCTTGGATGAGTTTTTAAAGCTAATTTTGATTCACCTTCATCTTCTAAGATTAAATGTCTAGTTACCAATGATTCTAAAGACTTGTTCTTCTGGCATTGTAGACTTGGCCATGTTGGTTTTGATCATCTCACTCGTGTTAGTGGTTTGGATCTTATTCGTGGCTTAACGAAACTTAAAGATGTTGGTGATTTAGTTTGCTCTTCTTATCATCATGCCAAAATGGTTTCTAGCTCACATTCTTCTATTACCATGGTTATAACAACTGCACCTAGTCAACTTTTACACATGGATACTGTTGGACCTGCTAGAGTTCAATCTGTTGGGGGAAAATGGTATGTTCTTGTCATTGTTAATGATATCTCTAGATACTCTTGAGTTTTCTTTATGGCACCTAAGGATGGAGCTTTTGGTTCTTTTTGAAACTTGGTTCTTAGATTATCTGTTGAACTCCCTAAGCACTTAGAGCAATTAGAAGTGGTAATGATACTGAATTTAAGAATTCATCTTTTGAATACTTTTGTGCTGAAAAAAGCATTGAACATCAGTTTTCATCAACTAGAGTCCCACAACAGAATGGTGTTATTGAAAGAAATAATAGAACTTTAGTTGAGATGGCTAGGACTATGCTAGACGAACATCAAACTCCTAGGAAGTTTTGGGCTGAAGCAATTTCTATAGCTTGCTATATTTCACATAGAGTTTTCTTACAATCAAAGTTGCGCAAAACTTCTTATGAGCTTCGTTTTGCTCATAGACCAAGTCTTTCTCACTTGAGAGTTTTTGGGTGCAAATATTTTGTGTTGAAATCTAGAAATTTGGATAAATTTGAAGCAAGATCTCAAGATAGCATTTTTCTTGGTTACCCTGCTCATACTCATGGCTACTATGTACTTGTGTTAGAAACTAATAAGATTATGGAGACTTGTAAAGTCACTTTTGATGAGGCTAGTCCTGGTACTAGACCCAATGTAATAGGTACAAGTGCACAGGTTTAGGGGGAGGATGACAACATCTTTATTGAAGAAAATAATGATGAAGATGTTGATGCGGTTGGCGGTCAGACCAATGTCTGGGTTAGGTCCGACCAACACTTAGCGGCAGTCGAGGAGCAATATAGACCACAAGGAGATGAAGTATTGGCAACTTCGGATATTCCTCAAGAGATCACTTCATCCCTCGAAGACGTTATACAAGACACTTCTCAAGATGTTTCTGCTCCTGTGAACATTCAACATCAATACCCTCCTGAACAAATAATTAGTAATCTCTATGAGCATGTCACTCGTTCTAGGTTTGCTTCTCCTGACTCTCATGCTCATTCAGCTTTTGTTACTTCTTTTGAACCCAAAGATATTTCTCATGCTCTAAGTGATGAATCGTGGATCAATGCCATGTATGAAGAACTTGAAAACTTTGAACGCAATGAAGTCTAAAATTTGGTTGAACCTCCTTTCGGACATAACATTATTGGAACCAAATGGGTTTTTTGAAATAAATAGAATGAGGATGGTTTAATTATTAGAAACAAAGCTAGGCTTGTTGCTTAAGGATTCATTCATGTGAAAGGTTTGAATTTTGGTGAAACTTTTGCTCCTGTTGCTAGAATTGAAGCTATTAGACTCCTTTTAGCCTTTGCTACAACTAAAGGTTTTAGATTGTATCAAGTGGATGTTAAAAGTATTTTTCTTAATGGTTTTATTAATGAGGAAGTTTATGTTAAGCAACCATCTAGTTTTAAAAATTCAAAGTTTCTAAATCATGTTTTCAAGTTGTCTAAAGCTTTGTATAGTTTGAAACAAGCACCTAGAGCATAGTATGATAGGTTAAAAACTTTTCTGCTTGAAAAAGGTTTTCCTACAGGGAAAAGTAGATAAAACTTTGTTTCTTTTCAAGTAAGGAAATGATCAACTTTTTGTACAGATTTATATGGATGATATTATCTTTGGTTATTCATCTCACTCTTTGGTTTTCAAGTTTTATAAGACTATGTGTAGAGAGTTTGAGTTGAGTATGATGGGCGAGTTGATGTACTTTTTGGGACTATAAATCAAGCAAACAAAAGATGGCACTTTTGTTCATCGGAGTAAGTACACTAAGGATCTTTTTCGGTGTTTTAAGATGAAAAATTGTAAGCCAATTTCTACACCAATGGAAGCTACTTGTGCTTTGGATCCTGATGAGGATGGTGAGCCTATCGATCAAAATGAATATCGGAGCATGATCGGCTTACTTTTGTATCTCACTGCATCGAGGCCGGACATTTAATTTTCTGTTTGTCTGGCATATGGTAATCTACTTCTTCAAATGTTAATTTAAGAGTTTTTTCTGATGCTGATTTTAGAGGTGGTAGAATTGACAGAAAGAGTACTAGTGGTATATGTCATTTCATGGGTACATCACTTGTTGCTTGCTCATCTAGAAAATAATCTTCAGTTGCACAATCCACTACCGAAGCTGAATATGTTGCTGCTACTAGTTCTTGCTCATAAGTTCTTTGGCTTATTTCTACAATTAAGGATTATAAAATAAATTGTGATCGTGTTCCACTTTATTACGATAACACAAGTGCTATAAATATTGGTAAGAACAAAGTGCAACACTCTAGAACAAAGCACATTGATATTCGATATCATTTTCGTAGAGATCATGTGGAGAAAGGTGATGTTGTGCTTCTTTTTATTGACAATGAGTTACAATTGGCAGATATTTTTATAAAACCTTTGGATTCTTCTCGCTTTGCTTTTCTTCATGGGGAGTTGGACGTTGTTCATCCAATGGGTTTGTTTTGAATGGGAGTTTGCTTTTTCATTTGTATCGTAATGCATTCATGTTTATTTTTATGTATTATTTATATTCAAAATGAAAACAAAAGGAACAAAACATGGAGCTTTGATATTTACCTTCAGTTAATATTTGTGCTTGCTAGCAATATCTTGTGAAATTGATAGATCACTAGTCTTGCTTCTGTATCTTGGGCATCAGAATTTGCAATATTTACATGGGATGATGTGACTTTGGTTCCTCTTAGAGACTGTTCTTCAAAACTTCTTGGCTTCTATGATAATTATGCAATTGATGAGATGTTTTGTTTGATCTATTTGTAATATGCTTGTGTTACATGATCTGAAACTGTATGGTCTGTTACTAAGTAATCATGCGCTCTGGTCTAGTTAGAGTTAGAGTCGGTTTCGGTTGTAACAGCTAGAGAAGGCTTAGGATAAGCCCAAGGCTCAGAGTCCTAATGGGGTCAGATTAGGAATAGTATTTTTATAATTAGCAGATAAGATATCTAGGGAAATTATAGAAGTTCTCTAGCTAGATACAGTCCTTGTTCGAATAGGAATAGGATTGGGGTTTGTCGTGTCCTAGTAGTTTTAGGCGTCTAGCCGAACAGGGGGTGGTTTCTCCCCTATATATGTGCCAACACTTCAATGGAATAAAATCAGATCTATTAGCCAGCCAATACCTGTCTTCTGCCTTTTGCTTCTTGCGGTTTAGGGCTGACAAGTGGTATCAGAGCAATGTCGGCTTCACCGGTGGGTCGAATCTCCATCACGCCACTAAGGATGAGGCGTGGGCGTTCTCTGTCATGTCAACCGCAACAACAAGATGGTGTTGATTCTGGTCGTGTGGTCGCTGTGCAGCGTGTGGTGAGGGAGGTCGGTGGCTCGGCTCCCTACCTGATGCTCACAAAGACCAACTACAATGACTGGGCGCTCCTGATGAGAGTCATGTTCCAAGTGAGGGGTCTCTGGGAGGCCATCGACGTCGGCAACGTCGAGCTCTAGGAGGAGCGTATGGCGCTCGAAGCAATTCTTCGCGTTGTATCGCTGGAGATGATTGTGATGTTCGCTGTCAAAGAGACAACAAAGGAGGCTTGGGACGCCATCAAGACGATGCGCATTGGAGTTGATCATGTGCGCAAGGCGAATGCGTAGCGAGTCCGCAAGCAGTATGAAACCATCTAGTTCCATGATGATGAATTAGTGGACGACTTCGCGCATAGACTGAACGCCATTGTGAATCAACTGTCCGTTCTTGGAGACTCTTCTAGATTTGTCCACTCTCTCGATTGAAGAGGTGACTGGGCGATCGAGAACGGTGGAGGATCAGAATCCACCCAAGAAAGAAGAGTCCGATAGCAAGCTCCTGCTTACGGAGGAGTGGGCTGTGTGGATGAAGAAGCGCAAAGGGGAGAATTCTACCGGAAACAACAAGTCCGAGAACCGTCGAAATCAACATCGACGGAAGAACACAACTGAAGGCAAGGAGGCTAATAAGTGGGACATCTCTAAGGACAAGTGCCACAACTGTGGTAAGCTTGGTCACTAGGCTAGGGATTGCCACAGCAAGCTGAAGCCCACCTGATGAAGGACAAAGACAAGCCCATGCTGCTCTTCGCGGTCGGATCGACTAAATTGAACTGTGAGCCTTTGGTGACCACCTCAGAGCCTTTGGAGGCAGCACTTGCGCTGGAGCCTGCTGCACTTCATCTTCTAGAAGAGAAGGTCCTAGCATAGCTTGACGACGATGACAAGCGGAATGACTGTCTGTGGTACGTCGACACTGGTGCCACCAACCATATGACGGGCTCTCGCAGCGTCTTCTTCGAGCTTGACACCGACATCCAGGGCACGGTGAAGTTTGGAGATGGATCTCTTGTGGAGATTGAAGGCCACGGAACGGTGTTGTTCGCTTGCAAGAATGGCGAGTACCATACCTTGACGGGAGTTTACTACATTCCTGGCTTACCTCCAACATCATTAGCGTCGGGCAACTTGATGAGAATGGTTGTGAGGCGCTGATCCATGAAAGACGTCATGAGAATCTGGGACAATCAAAGGCAATTGCTCGCTAAAGTAAACCGCTCGACGCGATGCCTTTACACTCTGTTGCTTGATGTCGTGTAGCCCATGTGCCTCTCTATGCATAGCTTTGAGGAGGCCTGGTGCTGGCATGCGTGGGTTGGTCACCTGAATTTTTAGGCCTTGCGAAAGCTAGTCAAGCAGGACATGGTGCACGGACTCCTGACGATCGACCACATTGAGTAGGTGTGCGATGCTTGTCTTGTGGGAAAGCAGAGGGGCACCTCCTTCCCTTAGCACGTCGATTACCGTGTCGACAAAGTTCTCAAGCTTGTACATGGAGACATCTGTGGGGCCATCACATTGACCACGCTGAGCGGGAATCGCTACTTCCTGCTGCTGGTCGATGACAAGAGCCGCTTCATGTGGCTGCGTCTCTTGGCCAGAAAAGACCATGCACCTTAGGCCCTCATGCATTTCCAGGCAGCAGTTGAAGTGTTGTCTCGAGGCAGTGAGTTCACCTCAGTGGAGTTCAGCGAATACTGTGCCAATCAGTGGGTACGATGCCAACTTACTGCCTCTTACTCTCCACAGCAGAATGGAGTTGTTGAGCGGTGGAATCAGATCATTGTTGCAATGGCCTGAAGCATGATGAAGGCCAAGAACCTGCTGAGAAAGTTCTCGGAGAGGCGGTGTCCACCATTTTCATCCTCAATCGGTCACCAACCAAGAGCGTTGACGGGATGACTCCTTACGAAGCATGGTTCGGAAAGAAACCAATGGTGAGCTACTTTCACACATTTAGCCGTGTGGCTCGTGAAGAACGTGAAGACACACCTCTGGAAGCTTGAAGACAGGAGCATGCCGATGGTGTTTGTCGGCTATAAAGCTAGCTCAAAGGTGTACTGGGTGTACAATCCAGTCACCAACCACATGCACGTCTCGACGGACATCGTCTTTAATGAGCAAGCCCAGTGGGACAAGGAATCAGAGTAGCCCGAAGGTACACCATCAAGTGCTGACCCTTTCACTGTGGAATTTTCCATGGTTGTTGTCATAGAGATAGGGAGATGCACATCCAGCCGCACAAGCTTCATCAGGAGCTTCACCAAGCACTCTAGAACCAGCAGGAACACCGACGACAGTGGCAGTTGAGTTTGTCACACCGTGGACTGACGTTGAAGACATTCTTGACACCGATTATGAAGATGATGAGCCGATTAGCTTCTGCATGTTGGACAACATTCTCGGACCAGCACCCGTGCCCTCCTTGGTGCGACGAGAGCTCCTCTTCGAGCCCAAAGACCTTCTCACTTCGGCCGAGGAGTCGGCCTCGTTCATAGAAGCAGAGCTGAATTAGTCTCGGAGGCGAGCGATGCTAGAGGAGATGGAGTCGATCGAGAGTAATCACATGTGGGAGCTAATTGATCCTCCTATAGATTGCCACCCGATCGGGCTCAAGTGGGTCTACAAGGTGAAGCGGGATGAACATGGCAACATCATCCGGCACAAGGCGCGTCTTGTGGCCAAAGGGTATGTGTAGCGGTCAGGCATCGACTTCGAGGAGGTGTTCGCGCCAGTCGCTCACATGGACTCTGTGCGGCTGCTACTTGGAGTGGTGGCAATAGAGGATTGAGAGGTCCATCATATGGACGTGAAGACGACGTTTCTCAATGGCGAGTTATCCGAGCTGGTCTATGTCGCGTAGCCACCAGGTTTCGTGCGTGATGGGGAAGAACACAAAGTACTCTGGTTGAAGAAGGCCTTGTATGGGTTGTGCCAGGCGCCCCGTGCATGGAATTCGAAGCTGGATGAAAGCCTCCGTTGACTTGGGTTCGAGCGGAGCCCCTCGGATCATGCTATGTATGCGTGTCGCCACGGCAGCTCCCGACTTCTTGTGGGAGTGTACGTGGACGATCGAATCATAACTAGTGCAGGCACAGAAGAGATATACATGTTCAAGGAATAGATGCACAGCTTATTCAAGATGAGCAAACTTGGATTGCTATGCTATTATCTTGGGATTGAAGTCAAGTAGACTACAGACTGCATCATTGTCTACGCCTATGCAAAAAAGATCTCAGAGAATAGCGGCATGACTGGCTGCAATCCAAGTCATGTGCCGATGGAGACACGACTTAAATTGACCAAGAAAAGCAATAGTCCACCAGTGGATGCAACCATGTACCAAAGCATCATTGGCAGCTTAAGGTACTTGACGCTATGCTGTTGGGTATGTGAGTCGTTTCATGGAGGATCTAGGGGAAGAACACTATTCAGCGGTAAAACACTTGCTGCGTTATATTGCTGGGACACTCAATTTTGGGTGCAAATTCAAGAAATGGCCCAAAGAAGAAGCAAGGTTTCATAGGTTTAATGACAGCGACATGACGGGAGACGTTGATGATCTCAAGAGCACTATAGGGGTGATGTTCTTCTTTGGTTTAAGTCCAATCACTTGGCAGTCATAGAAACAATGAGTGGTGGCTCTTTCTTCGTGTGAGGCTAAGTATATTGCCGCATCTACTACAGCATGTCAGAGAGTTTGGCTCGCACGCTTGCTAAGTGACATCGTTAGCGGCAAGCTAAAGCCCGTAGAGTTGAGGGTTGACAACAAGTCCGCCATATCCTTGACAACAAGTAAGCACATTGATACTCGGTATCAGTACATTCGAGAGTGCATTGAGGGTGGAAAGATTGTGATTGAATTCACTAGCTCAGCCGAGTAGCTGGTGGATCTGCTCACCAAGCCACTTCCACGCGTCAAGTTCCTAGAGCTTCGAGCAAGAGTTGGTGTCGAGCAGATTTCAAAGATGCAGGATTAGGGGGGGGATTTATTACTAATTAATCCTGCGCTCTGGTCTAGTTAGAGTCAGAGTCGGTTTCGGTTGTAACAGCAGGAGAAGGCTTGATAAGCCCAAGGTTGAGTCCTAATGGGGTTAGATTAGGAATAGTATTTCTATAATTAGCAGATAAGACATCTAGGGAAATTATAGAAGTTCTCTAGCTAGATACAATCCTTGTTCGAAGAGGAATAGGACTAGGGTTTGCCGTGTCCTAGTAGGTTTAGGAGTCTGGCTGAACAGGGGGTGGTTTCTCCCCTATATATGTAACAGCACTTCAATGGAATAAAATTAGATCTATTAGCCGGCCAATATCCGTCTTTTGCCTTTTGCTTCTTGCGGTTTAGGTCTGACATGGTCCTTATAAGATTTTTAAATTTCTTCAATGAGTCTAATCTGTGATTCTTTTGTGGTTAGTGTAGGACCGAAACTAGCGACCAGAGGGGGGGTGAATGGGCGCAAGATAAAAACAGCGGAATCAAAAACCAATTCTGGAAAACAGTAAGCACAAACCGGAAGTTCTGGTCACCGGAAGTTCCGATGGTTACCGGAAGTTCCGATGGTTACCGGAAGTTCCGATCATCGGATGTTCCGATAGTTACCAGAAGTTCCGGCTCAATTAAATCTGGAACCAGAAGGGTCAAATCGGAAGTTTCGGGAATTACCAGAAGTTCCGGTCCAAAACCAATTTTCTCAAACTCTCCAAAAGAACCAAGACTCCTCAACCTCCGGTATCATGCTTGCAAGTGACCTCGATAAAGCTCAGTGCACAACCGTGCTAAAATGTTCCACTTTCAAATCAAGGTGATACACTCTCCGAAACGTTAAGCGCTGAAAAGAAACGCCGCACGAAGATACAAGTGTAAATCGGTCTACCAAAATGCACCAACAAGTGTGATGAGCGTTCTATAGAAAAAGATACGCCCGAAACACTCAAATGCAAAAGACCGAACACTTGGTGAGCGAACACGGTGTCATTTCATCAAACATATACAACGTGTTCCGGATCCTCTCAAACAATCATACAAACACTTGACATGCATCATAACTTGGTCACATAGACATTTCATCAAACACATACCATGCATTCCAAAATCAAGTGCCTTGTACACATTAAATCAAACACATGATGTGCAGTATTGAACTCTTGGAAACATTTCATCGAATAGGTGATGAGCAAGAAGTGTATACTGCATTCTTGATGGAGAGGATGGCCGGAGAAGAGACGTCGTAGCCAGAGATGTCAGTGCATGCCGTTGTACCGCCCGTTGCCGTGCCGTCGCGCCGCTA
>KE372007.1:677233-692065 GCA_000418225.1 Zizania latifolia
GCTGATCGACTTTGGACGAGGCAGTGGCGTGGGTCTTAGGATACTTCTCCTCTGGACTGAGCTTACTCCACTCCACTGCTCGGCTAAGGGCACTCTTGAAATCAGCCTTGGTATAGGTGTACCCAACTCCAAAACTGTCTTCCCTCTTAAACTGCTGGATAATCATACCCAGCTGAGGCTCTATAGCACTCACCTAACTTAGGATCTGGCGGAGGTAGATGTTTTCATTTTTGACATTGGAGCTCTCTTCTCTCAGAGCAGACATCACCTCCCCCTGGGTAGCACACACCTCACACTCACTAGACGTCATGGCAGACTTCTCGAGCTTTTTGAGCTCACCCTTGGTCTACGCTAGTTCCGCTCTCAGCCTCACTGTCCTTCCTACCACACTCAGCTCTCAGCTCAGCTAGGGTATCTAGATGGTGGGGGCAGTATTTGCAAGCAATAGCAACTAAGGCTTGGGCTTGGGCTGCAATAAGCTCATCGCGGGCATTCGCTAGCTCTACCGTAAAGGCATCTCGCTCGTCAACCCTCTCGGTGTACTTGGACTTCAGCGCGGACAAGTCACTCAGTAGGGTCTCACAGGTAAGACACTCAGCAGCATCGGGAGAAGGAGTAGAGAAAGAAGAGGTAAGGCTCTCAATCTTTCTACTGGCCATAGCAAGCTCACCCATCAGCTCGTCTAACCTCTTCTTCGCCTTCTTCAACAACTTATCCCTATACTTTAACTCCTGACCATTTTCCTTAAGTAACTCGCAAAGCTCAATCTCACGTGGAGTTACCTTTTCATCATCGTCGTCGGAGTCAGAGCTGCTAGAGTCGTCCTTTTCTTCAAGAGCCATGCTGCAGAAGTTCTTGCATGACTTGCTCCGATGCTGTCGTCGCGCCTTGAGTTTGTCGTTGAAGGTGACGAAGCAGAGGCCGGTGTGATTACCCTTGTCTTTCTTCTTCCCTTTCTTTATGATCATCTCATCATCACTTGAGCTGCTAGAGGAAGAAGAAGAAGACGAAGAAGGACAAGCAAAATGACTCTCAATCTCAGCAAGAAAAGCTTTGTCCCTCCTCCTATTCTCGCGCCGGTAGTCCTTTAGTACCTTCCGGACTTGCCGAGAACGGGGCTTCCCTTTGGAGTGATACCTACTAGGGTGATCATGCGCAGGGGGAACCTGGGAGTGGTTGCCTGAGTCCCTTTTGAGATTATCAAGCTTCTTGGGACACTCAGCAACAAAATGACTCGGGTCACCACACTCAAAACAGCCCTGTTTTGTGGTGCCGTGTCTCTTCGACATCCGACGATCGTACACACGATGAACGCGGTTGTTGAAGAGACAAAGGTCATCATCTTCCAACAAATCCAGCTGCTCTTCAGTAATAGCCATCAAAGAAGAAAGACCAAAGCTGGGACTCGAGCAAACATCAGCTGTGGTCGCAAGGGCCAAGGTCTTGGAACTAGCGCCAGTGAGATTTGATCTCAACTGGGTATCCACCTCAGTGGCCTTGAGTTTACTAAAAAGCTCTGCAACAGTCAAGGTATCATATGCAACACTCTCAATAATCGAAGATACCTTGATCTCCCAGACCTTAGGATCTAAAGTATGTAGAATCTTTAGAGCCTGTTCGTGGTCTGTCACAAGCTGATCGGCATCGGCCTTGTTGGCCTGGAGCTTGTTAATGATCGACTGAAAGCGACCAAACAACTCCTCAACCTTCTCACCCAGCTTCTGTGTGAAGTTTTCATACTCATGCCAGTAGGTCTGATAGAGGCGAGCCTTGACCTGAGCGGTGCCCTCATGATGTGCCTGGAGGGTAGCCTAGATCTCTCGAGCTGTGTCGAGATGGCTCACTCTCTCAAATTCAACGGGACCCAAACCAGAGAAGAGAATGTTCACCGCTTTGTTGTTATTCTCATGCTGTGCAACAACAACTAGGGTGTTGCGCTCAGCAGGAGGACGAACAGTAAAACTCGGATGAACACACATGTCCCAAATGTCCAAGCCATGGCTAAGTAGATATGCTCGCATGCGAGTCTTCCAGTACGTGTAGCCATAAGCTTCTAGGGACGGGACCTTCCCCATAGACGTCATGGTCGCTCAATGATGGGTTTCGAACCGGTTAAGGTATGGAAGAACCCTAACCAGGCTCTGATACCACTTGTAGGACTGAAACTAGCGACCAGAGAGGGGGTGAATGGGCGCAAGATAAAAACAGTGGAATCAAAAACCAATTCTAGAAAACAGTAAGCACAAATCGGAAGTTCTGGTTACCGGAAGTTCCGATGGTTACCGGAAGTTCCGATCACCGGAAGTTTCGATAGTTACCGGAAGTTCTGGCTCAATTAAATCTGGAACCAGAAGGGTCAAATCGGAAGTTCTGGGAATTACCAGAAGTTCCGGTCCAAAACCAATTTTCTCAAACTCTCCAAAAGAACCAAGACTCCTCAACCTCTGGTATCACGCTTGCAAGTGACTTCGATAAAGCTCAGTGCACAACCGTGCTAAAATGGTCCACTTTCAAATCAAGGTGATACACTCTCCAAAACGTTAAATGCCAAAAAGAAACGCCGCACGAAGATACAAGTGTAAATCGGTCTACCAAAATGCACCAACAAGTGTGACGAGCGTTCTATAGAAAAAGATACGCCCGAAACACTCAAATGCAAAAGACCAAACACTTGGTGAGCGAACACGGTGTCATTTCATCAAACATATACAACGCGTTCCGGATCCTATCAAACAATAACACAAACACTTGACATGCATCACAACTTGGTCACATAGACATTTCATCAAACACATACCATGCATTCCAAAATCAATTGCCTTGTATACATTAAATCAAACACATGATGTGCAGTATTGAACTCTTGGAAACATTTCATCGAATAGGTGATGAGCAAGAAGTGTATACTGCAATCTTGATGGAGAGGATGGCCGGAGAAGAGACGTTGTAGCCGGAGATGTCAGTGCATGCCGTTGTACCGCCCGTTGCCGTGCCGTCGCGCCGCTACGCCGCGTTGCCTCGCCTTGCCACGCTGGCCGCGCTCTGCCTGCCCGCTGGCCATGCCCTGGTTGCGCCGTGCGCACACTGGTTGTGCAGCACGCGCACGCCACCGCTTCCTCGCCGTGGCCTCCTTCGCGCTCGCCGCGCGCTGCTCCTGCGTGCCGCTGCTCTGCGCGCGCCGCACTCCCGCTGCGGCCGCCTCCGCACGCGCCGCGCTCCAATCCATCGCGCGTCGTCCCTAGGCCTCGCGTCGACACTGCGCGCTGTCGGCTGGAGGCAGGGAAGAAGGCTGGCCGGAGGGAGGAAGGAGAAGTGGAGGAGGGAGGTGGCTGGTGAAGGAGAGGGGAGAGAGAGAGGCGAGAGGTGGCTTGAGGAAGAAGAAGATATAAAAATGGAGACAAATTTGAATTTTTCAATTAGCTCAAAATGCCTCAATGTTTACAAGGGATGGCTAGCCCTTATATAGCCACCATGGACCGATACAAAAGACTCAAATACCCTCTTCACGAAGGTTCGATACAGACTTCGACCCACGGGGCAAAAACATAAAATGACACTACAGATATTTATTCGGTGCCGAACTTTTCGTAGCCGCTATGATACCGCTAACTTTAACGCTAACTTCACTTTTCCGATAGATTTGACAGTTTTAAGCCAAAGCCATCAAAGCGTCCGTCCCCTCCGCACCGTGCACCCAGATTGGACCGATTTGACCCCGTGACTCCTCAGCCCGGCGGTCGGTCGTCCGTGTACCTGAGTCGCACCGGTCGACACTACGACGGATCACATCCGCTTGTCGCTTCTGCTCCATGCACCCGGATTGGACCGGCACGTCCTCGCGACCCCTCTGTCCGACGAACGTCCGACCGTGTACCTGAGTCACACGTGAGCTCTAGCATAACAAGTCACTGTGCCTCCCCTCGGAGGACTTCACCTCATCTTCAATCTTCTCTTCTCATCTCTCCCGTTGACAATCACTCATCATCCCCATGGTATTCACCATGGCTCCTCACTTTTGAAAAAGTCCCACCATGTCAAACCCCCAGCAAGTGAAGGGCCAAGTTGGCAGGATTGTCTGAAGGGCTTGAGCTGGGAGGTGGCTTTGCTTGGTGAAGAACTGGCAACCAGTGCACTTTTTGACTAGTTCTTTGGGGTCGTTGTTGGCTATTGGCAAATAGAAGACTGATCGGAATGCCTTTCTGACCAACGTCCTTGCCCCAGCGTGGTTGTCGCATGCCCGTGCATGAATTTCATTAAGGATTTGGAGGACCTCGCTCAGCAAGATGCATTTTTGGAGTATCCTTGTTGAGGCCGCGCATGACTACGTACTGCTTATTCTGTCTTGTTAGTCGTTCGGCCAGGTCTTGTCTTCTGGAACTATGCCTTTAGAATGTGATCAATGAAGGGTTGTCACCAGTCATTTGCATTCTTGAGTTTGGCGATGATCACTGGCGGTCCAGTGACATAGTGCTCATCTTCCTTAATTGATGGTTTGGTTAGTTCTTGGATGAATACGCCCTTGGGAACCAATGCTCAAAATGAATCGAGGTGGGCCAGGGCGTCAGCTGATGAATTATCATTGCGGGGGATATGGTGAAACTCCAGGCCAAAGAATTTGCCTTCAAGTTTTTGAACCTCAGCGCAATAAGTGTCCATCTTATCGCTGGTGTAGGATCAGTCCTTGTTAACTAGGCTAATGGCCAGCTTGGAGTCTTCATAAGCCATGAGTCATTTCACCCCAAGGGATACTGTTATCCGAAGGCCATATATCATGGCTTCGTATTCTGCCATGTTAATTGAAGCCTTGAACAGCAGTTGTAGTACATAATGCAACTCTTCTCCTTTTGGGGATATAAGGAGAATTCCTACACCGGCGCCATCTATGCTTAGAGAGCCATCGAAGTACATTGTCCAGTATTTCTTTTCTTCTTGGCTTGGGGGTAGTTGTATCTCGGTCCACTCAGCAATGAAGTCGGCTAGAGCTTGCGATTTTATGCTGGTGAGGGTACGGAATTCCATCGTGTACTCCCCTATCTTAATGGCCCACTTTATGATTCACCCTGTTGCATCTCGATTGAGGATACTCTATCATGACCATGATCTTGTGGGCTTGGAAGTAATGCTTTAAATTCCGAGCGGTGAGCAGGACGGTGTAAAGGAGCTTCTATACTTGTGGATACCTTACTTTTGATAGGTCGAGAACCTCTGATATGAAATATACCAGCCATTGGACTGGAAAGACATGTCCCTCCTCAGGACACTTGACTACCACGGCCATGCTGATGATGTTAGTCGTGGCGATGATGTAGAGGTGGAGAACCTCCTCTGGATTTGGAGCCGTGAGGATTGGTTGTGAGTTCAAAAATTTCTTTAGTGCAAAAAATGCCTCATCGGCCTTGGCTATCCATTGAAAATCTTCCTCTTTCTTCAATAATTTGAAGAAGGGAGCTCCTCTTTCTCCGAGATGAGAAATAAATCTCCCGAGGGCCGTCATGCAACTGGTGAGCTTCTAGACTTTCTTGGCATTGTTGTGCTTTTTCATCTTCATTATTGTCACTATTTTATCTAGATTGGCCTCAATGCCCCGGTTACTGACGATGAACCCGAGTAATTGTCTGGACAGTACTCTAAAGACACACTTATCAGGGTTAAGCTTTCATCGAAACTTTCGTAGGTTTGTGAATGTCTTAGCAATGTCGCTGATGAGGTTGTCTCCTTCTCTGGATTTTATGACCAAGTCATCGACATATGCCTCGATGTTGCGGCCGATCTACTCCAAGAGAAATCGCTAGATGGCCCGCTGATAAGTTGCTCCTGCATTTTTAAGGCCGAAAGGCATGGTTGTATAACTGTATGCTCCGAAAGGTGTGATGAAGGATGTTTTCTCCTAGTCTTCTTCTTTAAGGTTGATCTGATGATAACCAGAGTAGCAGTTGAGGAAGCATAGGAGGGAGCATCCTGTCATTGAGTCAACGACTTGGTCTATCCGAGGGAGCCCAAAAGGATCCTTCAGACATTGTTTGTTTAGGTCAGTGTAGTCGACACACATTCGCTATTGTCCTATCTTCTTTCTTACCAGGACTAGATTAGCGAGCCATTCGGGATGGTAAACTTCACAGATGAATTCTGCTGCTAGGAGATAGGCAATCTCAACTTTGACTGCCTCTTTCCTGTCTTGGGTGAACCTTTGTAGCTTCTGCTTTATCGGCTTAGCACTTGGGTATACGTGGAGTTCATGCTCGATCAGCTCCCGAGGAACCCCAGGCATGTCAGAGGGCTTCCAAGCAAAGATATCCATATTAGAGCGCAGGAAGCTGACGAGCGTGATTTCCTATTTGGGGCCGAGTCCTGCCCCAATGGTTGTGGTCTTTGTCAGGTCAGCGTCAGAGTGGACGATTTTCTTGGTGTTCGAGGGTATGGGGAAGATCCCCCAGGGAGTTGGTGCCTTGGCTAGAACTTCCGAGGCCTCAGGAGGATGTGCTCGGACTTGCCTGAGGTTTCCTCCATTCGAGCCGATAGGTCAACAGCCTCAGCCAGGGTGAGTCTGTCCTTCTCACTTGCATGAGAGGTACCGATGTTTTCTCGAATAGTGATAACTCCACTAGGACCCGATATCTTGAACCCCAAGTACAGGTAGTGTCCAATGGCCATAAACTTGGCTATGGACGGCCTTCCGAGGATGGCGCGGAACAGGATGTCGTATTTCATGACCTAGAAGGTAATGTGCTCGGTCTGATAGTTGTCTCGAGAGCTGAACGTGACTGGTAAAGTTATTGAGCCGAGTGGTACCGAGCTTTGCCTGGCTAAAATACCATAAAATAGGAAGTTGTCCTCCTTTTGGATGCTCTCAACTAAGATGCCAAGATATATGAGAGACTGGCAGAAGAGGATGTTCAATCCACTCCCTCCATCGAACAAGACTCGCCTCATGCATACCTTGAGTATCACCGGGTCGAAACCAGCTGGTAATGCCTAGTCTTCAGGACATTAGTCCATTGGTCATCTCGTGAGAAGGTGATTGGGACAGCCGACCATCATAATTGTTGGATCTCCTCGAACCCTGTGGCATTGATGCGTCGGTCTAGAATCTTTTGTTGTTATTTAGTTTGGGCTGATGTGGGGCCCCTAAAGACAATATTCACCGTCTTATGAGGCTCCTAGAAATCATTGTTGTCTTGAGGCCGACTATCCTTCCTCGGTGCATCATCATCGTCCCAGCATCTTTTGCCTTAGCGGGGATTACTGCATGATTCCTTAGCGAGTACATCTTGTAAGGAATAGCATTTGCGAATGGTATGCTTCCCCTTTGGATGAAATAGGCAGGGTTTGTCGAGTTCCTCCAACATGGTTTTGTCTTCCTGGCGTTGTGAACTGTAGGCTGCCGCCATAGTTCTTTCCATCTTTCTTTTCTGCTCTTGCTTGCCTCGAGAGGATCTTAGTCGGTCATTGTCTTGTCGAGGGGATCAAGGATGGTCGTCTATGTTCTGATGAGATTGGCTCTCGTGGCATGATCATTCTATCTTTTCTCTGTGAGCATCTTCATAGTCGGCGTAGCATTCGGCAATAGAGATCATCCGGGCTATAGTCTTTGGCTTCTTTCTCATGAGGGCCTCGTGCAACTCAGAAGAGTGGTACAGGGCATCGATGAAGCAATTGATGATGTCACACTCATCGTTGTCCACGACTGTGGTCCTTTTCTCTGAGAACCTTTGGATGAAGCTACAGAGCATCTCATCCTCCTTTTGTCGCAATCGTTGCAGGTCGTATTGAGTCCCGGGCTTCTGCCATGTTCCTTGATAGTTATTGATGAAGGCCAAACGGAGCTGCACCTAGGAGTCGATAGAGTTCCTGGGTAAGCTCAAGAGCTAGTTATTGGCAGACGATGAGAGCATGATGAGAAGATAGTTAGCCATGACCCCTTTGTCTCCTCCTGCTACACGAATGGTGGTGTTATAGAGTCGTAGCCACTGTGAGGGATCCGTTTTACCATCATACAGTTTGATTCCTGTTGGGCGGGAAGGACTTTGGCCACCTGACTTGCCCTAGACACCAAGTGAATGCGGGGAAGCCACAATGGTCATCTTGGCTTCTGCTTCTTCTACAATTGCGGGGATTGTGACCTTCAATCGAATCTTCATGGTCGGCGCTACTGCCGATACTATTAAGGCTGTTCTTGACGTTGACTCGATTGTCAGCCTCCTTGTGGATCTCGGAGCACAACCTATTCCGTCTTCCCAAGGGCGACGGTAGTAAGTGATTGCTACGCGGGCTATCAATTGGTAGATTTCGGCTGTGCGATGGCCGATACCAATCCATATCATCGCCCTCCTTGTCCTTTGGGAAAGGAGTCGGTGGTCGGGTCAGAGCTGTTGGGTTTTAGGGAGGTACGCTAGCATTAAATTCAAAATTTTTACCCCGTTCACCTAGGAACCATGCGTGTAATGGGATCATACATCGTTACCTCTAGCCACGAAATGCATTAGGACAGTAGAAGTAGAGTTGATGAAGCGCGTTCTCAATCGGCTCCACTCTGTTCCGTTCATTCGTCGGCGATGAAGACGACGTAGTCCGGTGACCTCCACAAGAAGATCAGCACCGTAGTAGCAGCGGTGCCTCTACGGTATCCACGCGTACAGACACGGGATTACTTTATGCCAGTATGCCAGTACCACGCGGGAAGTTAGCAGAGATGCGGCCACATCAGGTGAGGCCAGGAGAGGTGGCTGCTAGGGTTAGGTCGAAGCAATAGCAGCGTTTTCGTCCTAGCCCTTTCTCTCCTTATACAGTACCCTCTCATGAGCCTTTAATTAGTATTAAAGCCCAACAGATCTAATCTATTCGTCTAGCCCAGAAGTTTTGGTCTAGGCCTAGAACTTCCAAAAATAACCTTCTGTACGAATTTATTTCTGTCCGGAACTTTCGAAAACAACTTTCTATATGAATTTATTTCTATCTGGAACTTCCGGTCCAACCGAAACTTCCGGACCCGAAACTTCTGGTCCCACCGGAACTTCCGAAAATAACATTCTGTATTGAATTTATTTCAACCCGGAAGTTCCGGTTCCACCCAGAACTTCCGGTTCATCCAGAATTCACCTTTCAGGTAGGCCAGAACTTCCGGTCTAACCAGAACTTCTTGTTCCTCTAGAAACCGAAACTAGGGCTGGCTCGGAACTTCCGGTCGAACCAGAACTCCTGGTTACACCAGAACCCGGAACTTTCGGCCTCAGGCCAGAACTTCTGGTTCCCCCAGAATTCTCTTGGGCATATTTCCATCAATCTCCTACTTAAACAAGAGTCAATTCTTGCAAGATTTAAATCCCATCCCCTTAAGCGTGTGATCCGATAGGTTCATATGTTAATAGCGGTACCTAGCAGCACATACTGACCCCCTAATGCATACAATAGATCATATCAACTGAACCTTGATATGCTCACGCACCAATCCCTTTATCACATGACATCAGTCAAGCTCAAGGCGAGATTCGTGCCACCCTTGTGATAGCTCGACACTTCACTCGATCAAGTAGTGGATTAATCATGATTAACTCTTTAATCATAGTGGTATGGCCATGCACTTTTCCAATCCAACTATCTTGAGGGGCCTAGAGACATCTCTCTCATTATTTAGGTGAGGTAAATTCCATCTTGACTGCTCACATCCCACGACATGTTTCATAACACACCCGAAAGCAACCTTTATAACTACCCAGTTACGGAATAGCGTTTAGAAGCCCCTAAGTGCGTCACTACACATTCTGGAATCAATGATGATCTCAGGTCTAAGGATTCTGTAGGTACACCATTTGAGAACAACTGATGGCACAATCAAAATAACAATCCCAGTAGTATCTCAAAGTGGGTCTATCCAACACTATGTTCTCTAACATGTGTCCACATTACTGATTTGATATCTCTATATCTATGATCCATGAAACATGATTATCAATCAGTCAAATGTGCTAATCTATGAATCATCACTGTCCCACATGACGATATGAGATTAGGGATCATTTAGAATAACATCAATACAAAACAAAGAATTCCACAAATAAGTCACATACTTGCTGAACAATGTAAAAGATATTTATTCAAGGAACAAGATAACCAATTATCTAAAGTACAATAGCATAGAGATGACACTTTCTCTCACATACACTAGACTCAATCGCGTAAGTATCTAATACCCATAGAGCTCAAGTGTGCCTCATTCTTGGGTAGTGAGAGAGGCTTGGTCAACGGATCGGCAACGTTTAAATCCGTGTGCACCTTATATATATTTACATCACCTCTATCTATGATCTCACGGATGAGGTGATAGCGTTGAAGTATGTGCTTAGAGTTCTAGTGCGACCTAGGCTCCTTTGGTTGCGCAACTGCACTACTATTATCACAATAGAGGTCCACTAGACTAGATGCACTAGTGACAACTCCCAGCTCAGAAACAAATTTTCTGATCCAAACAGCCTCCTTCGCAGCTTCAGAAGCTGCAATGTACTTGGCCTCCATTGTTGAATCTATAACTGTTTCTTGCTTAGAACTATTCCAACTCACTACACCTCCATTGAGGCAAAACATAAATCCAGACTACGATCATGAATCGTCCTTGTCAGTTTGGAAGCTTGCATCGGTGTAACCATTTACAACGAGCTCCTCCTCACCTCCATAGACTAGGAACATATCCTTAGTTCTTCTCAAGTACTTAAGGATACTCTTTACTATCGCCCAGTGACTTTGACCCCGGTTTGATTGATATCTGCTCGTAACACTTAGAGCATAAAAAATATCTGGGTGTATACAAAGCATGGCATACATGATGGATCCGATTGTGGAGGCATATGGGATCGCACCCATCTTCTCTAACTCATCAGGTGTCGAAGGACACTGACTCTTGCTGAGTGTAACACCATGTGACATTGACAGAAAACCTTTCTTGGAATTCTTAAAAACCCATTTACACTCGATGGTATTTACACCATCAAGTGGATTGACCAAGTTTCAAACTTGATTCTCTCGCATGGATTCTAACTCGGATCTTATAGCTCCAAGCCATTTCTCAGAATCTTGTCCCATCATCACTTCCGAATAGGTCTTAGGTTCATCATTGTCTAACAATAATATGTCACGCTGCCTAGTGGTTAAAAATGCAAACCGCTCGGGTGTATGACTCAACCTCTCCGACCGACGTGGGGTTGGTGTCTCGACAACAGGCTATACAACATCTTGCATGTCAAGTTGTGGTTCAGTAGGAGCTAAAACACTTTCTAGTGGTTCTCGAACCTCTTCGAGTCGCACTGTGCTCCCACTAACCCCTTTCGAGAGAAACTCTTTCTGCAAAAAAACACTATTCTGGACGACAAACACTTTGCCTTCTTTCTGGTTATAAAAGTAATATCCTTTGATTTCCGTAGGATATCCCATAAAGAAGCATTTATCAGATTTGGGAGTGAGCTTATCAGACGTAAAATATTTAACATAGGCCTCACAACCCCACATCTTTAGAAAAGACAACTCGAGACGCTTCACAGTCCATATCTCATATGGTGTCCTCTCTACAGATTTAGATGGAACTCTGTTCAATCTGAAAGCAGCAATTTCTAGAGCAAATCCCTAAAAGGACAATGGAAGATCAGATTGACTCATCAGATTATTTTCAATAACATTTATACCTGAAGTAGAAGTCACACTTTCCTTCTTTTTCTTGAGTTCTTCCAAATACAACTTGCAATTCCTCCGCCAATGACCACTCCTATGGCAGTGGTGGCAAGTGTCAGAAGTAGCAGGGCCAGTCTTGGACTTTCCAGCTGGTTTAGAGTTAGAGCTCGAGATCACATCTGAAGCTTTAGCCTTTCCCTTATGTTTTCTCTTCCTGCTATCCTTCTGAACCATCATCCCATGACTAGAATTCTTTTTAATGCTATCCTCAGTAGTCTTTAGCATCCCATGCAATTCAGTCATGCTTTTCTCCATGCTGTTCATATAAAAATTCAAAATGAACGGCTCGAAGCTCACAGGGAGCGACTGGAGAATCACATCCGTGGCCAAATCATGGTCAAGAGGAAAACCAAGTTTTTCCAGGCTCTCAATGTAACCAATCATCTTGATTACATGAGGACTGACTGGGCTGCCTTCCGCCAACCTACATGCAAACAAAGACTTTGAGATG
Source organism: Zizania latifolia (assembly GCA_000418225.1). NCBI lineage: Eukaryota > Viridiplantae > Streptophyta > Magnoliopsida > Poales > Poaceae > Zizania > Zizania latifolia. The sequence continues at coordinate 689,400 of KE372007.1, forward strand.
TTGTACCTCTCAGTCCGTGCTTGGTTCTCAGACATGCCTTTAAGTCCCACGATCATATCGTAGGCATCGCTGCCCTCACATTACTTCTGAAGCTCAGAGGACATACAGGCAAGTATGAGATAGCTGACATCAATTGAATCGTTGGCGTGCTTCTCATAAGCCCGCCAATCCACGACAGATGCATCATCTTTTGGTTTATCAGGATGGGGCTCCTCTAGAACATATTACATTTTCTCTTGTTTGAGAACAATTCTCAAGTTTCTATACCAGTCATTAAAGTTTATTCCAGAAAGCTTTTTCTTTTCAAGAATTGATCACAGATTAAAAGTGAAAGTGTTCTTAGCAGTAGGTGTTATGATCTACAACAAAAATACAAGGTTTAACACTATGCTATGTGAATCTTCTATCAAATAAAAGATGCTCTACTATATGTAAAATGATCGCTTTCCCTCTAATGACACATAGTGGGACAAGATCCATATTCATCTAACTGCTAGTGAGCTTTGGCATCACTGCTAGAAGATTAGTGACATAGGTAAGCAACAATTTGCTAATCACATCCTATGTGACTCTTGTTTGTTGGGGTGGCATCCAATGCCTCGACGCCCAACTCTATGCCCCAAAGCCCAAAACCGTTTTGATAGCTTTGTTTAGCAAATCAATACTATGCATGTGGTTGTCCGACATCCACCCTAACTGGTTAAGATAAAAGATGGCACCCTGCTTTGGCAGACTGACCATACAATGATCAAAAACCTTTATAGGTGCAGCTATTGGAAAGGGCATCAAAGTTCTTAATTTTTTGAGGGAAACTATTCTAACATGGTAAGGATGCCTACCGCACACGGAAACATAAAAGAATAGTATGGTAGGAACATAAATGAACATCACAGGCAATCATATTAACTGTGACATAGTATAGCCCTTTTCATATGGTGATCTCCATCTCCATGGTTCCTGTCCTTTGGGTCATCACGCTTCAAGCCTCCATGATCTTGTATCAGTCTATCACATCGCAGGTCATACAACAATAGAATAGCCTTGGGCTGTAATTAACCATGACACACAGGCCATGAAAATTACAAACATGCATCTCATACATTGCAAGGCCATACCAGTCACAACATTCTCTATAAAAATGAGTTAAGCGTAGAATCTATGCGTGACTGAAAACAGACCCAGAACTTCTGGCTCAAAGGCCTAGAACTTTCGGTCGAAGGGTCCGGAACTTCCAACTCAAGGCCAGAACTTCCAAAATTACCCTTCTGTATCGAATTTATTTTGGCCCGGAACTTCTGGGTCACACCTGGAACTTTCAAAAATAACCTTCTGTACAGAATTTATTTTGGTCTGAAACTTCTAGGTCAAACCCAGAACTTCCAAAAATAACCTTCTATATCGAAGTTTATTTTGGCCCGGAACTTCCAGGACACACCCGGAACATCCAAAAATCCGATACAAAAATAATAGATCTAATCTATTTCCATCACATATCACCTATATGTGCATGATCCAGATCGAACACTATGCATGTAGGCTCTGATACCACTGTTGGGTTTTGGGGAGGCTACGCTAGCATTAAATTCAAAATTTTTACCCCGTTTACCAAGGAACCATGCGTGTAATGGGATCATAGATTATTATCTCTAGCCATAAAATGCGCTAGGGCATCAGAAGTAGAGTTGATGAAGCGCGTTGTCGATCGGCTTCGCTCAGTTCGGTCCGTTCATTGGCGATGAAGGCGACGTAGTCCGGCGACCTCCACGGGAAGATCAGCACCGCAGTAGCAGCGGCGCCTCTACGATATCCACATGTATAGAGACGGGATCACTTCACATCGGTATGCTAGTACCATGCGGGAAGTTATGGGAGATGTGGCCACAGCAGGTGAGGCTAGGAGAGGTGGCCGAAACTTTCGGTTCATCCAGAATTCACCTTTCAGGCAGGCCTAGAACTTCCAGTCCAACCAAAACTTCCGGTTCCTCCAGAAACCAAAACTGGGGCTGGTCCGGAACTTTCAGCCGAACCAAAACTCTGGGTTACACCAGAACCCGAAACTTCTATCCTCAGGCCAGAACTTTTGGTTCCCTAGAATTCTCTTAGGCATATTTCCATCAGGAGCCGGAGCCAGGGTGTTGATCTAAGTTGCTATTGCCTAAGCTAGGGCTTTCGCTCGTCGTAACTTTGGTGCCTCAAGAAGGGAGCTAAGAGCCCTCTCGATGGCCACCACGTTGGTGGCTAGAGTTCTAAAGACTTTTTCTCCATTGAACTCCAAAGTGATTTCATCTTTAAAATTTCAACGGACCCTGTTGTCTTGTTCAACCTGATTGCCTTCGGCGTGATGATGCCTCTCGCTGCTGCTGGTGGATAGCGCCCCCTCGGCCATCATGACAAGATTGGTTGGGAACCACTAATTAGCTTCAAGTTTGTCGATCCGGCTGGTCTCCGCCTATTGGCACCAAACCATTCGGCCTTTCTCGCTGGAGAAGATGATGTAGTGCTTAGGGCCAACCGGATCCCGAAGATGACCCGGCCATCTGTCTTGTCTAGAGGCTGGGGGAAAAGTTGAGTTTTCCTATTTGGCCAACCCATGGGTAGTGCCCGTCAAGGGGCCCGATAAGATGAGCCATCCTGTAGAGTCCCTGACAAACATCAGGCTCCTAAAT
>ASSH01052503.1:0-16072 GCA_000418225.1 Zizania latifolia
CATACTTCCTTGGTGTGCATCCTCAACTACATGGGTCATCCTCTACAATAAAACGCTCTATGTTGTCTACATACCTATATTACTGGGGTCTTATTGAGATAGATTGAGTGCTTTTGTGCGGTTCTTCGGCAATAGAACGCTTGTTGCACTCATCTACACTTTGGTCATCATCTTTCTCTTTTGGACAACTTGATTTTGAGAGTTTTTGAAGGTTTTTCGTGCTGTTTCAGGCAAATCGGAACTTCCGGTTTGCCACCGGAACTTCCGTTTTGGACCTTCTGTATGGCGTTCTGGATCAGTCGGAACTTCCGGTACATCGGAACTTCCGACTCTGTCCGGAACTTCCGATTTGAGCTTTCTGTCTGGTATTCTGTATCAATCGGAACTTCCGGCTCCGACCGGAACTTTCGGTACATCGGAACTTCCGGCTCTAAATCAGAACTTCCGATTTGGACCTTCTGTCCAGAATTTTATTTTCCGCTGATTTTCTGTTTTGCGCCTATTCACCCCCCCTCTGGTCGCTAGATTCGGTCCTACAGAATGTGTATAAACATGAATAAGGTCAATGACGCCCTTCTCATATTGACCTCTCAAAAAATGAAAGCGCACATCAATATGTTTGGTTTTCGAATGAAGACATGGGTTCTTTCCTACACTAATTGCACTGGTGCTATCACAAAACAGAGAAACTCTGGCAAGAAAAGACAACCCATAATCTTTCAAAGTGGAAATCATCCAAACAAGCTGAGAACAGCAACTAGCAACAGTAACATATTCAGCCTCAGTTGTGGAAAGAGCAACTCCAGATTGTTTGCGAGAAGACCAAGAAACCAAAGAAAAACCGAGAAACTGACAGGTACCGAAAGTCGACTTGTGATCCAACCGACACCCACCAAAATTGGCGTCTGAATAACCACAAAGCTCAAGAGATGACGATGTTGAATAGAATAAACCAAGGTCAGGCGCGTAAGTGAGATACCTGAAAATACGCTTCACAGCTTGACTATGAGACATGCGCGGCGAAGACTGAAAGCGCGCGCACAATCCCACAGCAAACTGTATATCTGGCCTCGTCGCAGTCAAATACAGCAGCGATCCGATCATCCCTCGATACTCTGTCTCGTTCACCTTCTCGCCTTTCTCGTCCTTGTCCAAGCCGCCAGATGTGCCCATGGGGGTCATCTGAGGCTTGAGCTCTCCACCAAAGTCAAACTTCTTCAGCATATCCTTGGTGTACTTGCTCTGGTGGATAAAGATGCCTTCCGTAGTCTGCTTGATCTGGAGGCCGAGAAAGTACTTGAGCTCTCCCATGAGGCTCATCTCAAATTCACTGTGCATCTACTAAGAAAATCTTGAAACAAGCGCATTAGATGAACCACTAAAGATGATATCATCCACGTATATCTGAGCGATCAAAAATTAAGTGCCATGCCTAAGTAGAAACAGAGTCTTATCAACTGAGCCCATTTCAAAACCCTTCCCCAACAAGAATTGCTTCAAACGATCATACCAAGCCCGAGGGGCTTGTCTCAAGCCATATAAAGCTTTTTGCAACTTGAAAACATGCTTGGGAAAATTGGGGTTTTCAAAACCAGGGGGTTGTTTGACATACAACTCTTCCTCAATGAACCCATTCAAAAACGCACTCTTGACATCCATTTCAAAAAGTTTAAAACCTTTAGAAGTAGCAAATGCCAAAAGAATGCGAATGGACTCAAGACGAACAACAGGTGCAAAAGTTTCTTCAAAATCAATACCCTCTTTCTGGCAAAAACCCTGGGCTACAAGGCGAGCCTTGTTGCGTACCACAACCCCATCTTCACCTTGTTTGTTTTTGAACACCCACTTGGTGCCTATGGGGTTGCATCCTGGTGGTAGCTCAACCAAAGACCAAACTCTATTTCTTTCAAAATTTTCTAACTCTTCATGCATGGCATTGACCCAATGATCATTAGATAAAGCGTGTCCAACATCTCGAGGCTCAAAATTAGCAACAAAATCTGACTCAGCAAAGATAGCAAGTGAACCTGTTTGAGATCTTAGCGACCTTGACATCAAGTCGCCGATGATGAGCTTAGGTGGGTGATCCCTCTGGATGGCCCGTGTCACGTGTCGCTCCGAAGTCACCTCATCATCCGCAATAGGAGCCTCTGGACTTGGAGGAGGAGGCAAAATCGTCGTGGAAGTAGTAGTGAGTGGCCCCTCCTCATCATCTATAGTCGACTCAGAGGCGGCGGGATCAGCAGCTTTCCCATCATCACCTTCAGTTGGAACATCTTCTTCTTCGAAGATCGGCTCGCCTAGCTCGTCATCACCTGAAAGCTCAAAGGAAGGGGTTGTGCAAAGCATAGATTCATCAAAGGAAAGTAAGAAAAGAAAGCGTAAGGGAAAGGCTAAAGCTCCAAATGCGTTCTCGAGCTCTAAGTCTAATTCGGCTGAAAAGTCCAAGTCGGGCCCTGCTAGCTCTGACACTTGCCACCACTGCATAAGCCTGGCCATTAGCGGAGGAATTGCAAGTTGTACTTGGAAGAACAAAAGAAAAAGAAGGGAAGTGCGACTTCCACTTCAGGTATAAATGTTATTGAAATTTATCTTACTACTCGTCCAAGTGATTCATGGGTATTTGATACCGGATCAATGATTCACACTTGCAAATCGTTGCAGGGGCTGAAAATGACTAGGAAGTGCGCAAGAGGCGAATTGGATGTTTGCGTCGGCAATGGTGCAAAAGTTACTGCGTTGGCCGTCGGCGTTTATTCTTTGTCGCTACCCTTAGGATTAGTTTTGGAGTTAAATAATTGTTTTTTTATTTCTGCCTTGGGCAGAAACATTATTTCTTCGTCATGTTTAGAGGAAGACGGTTTTGAATTCGTCATAAAGAACAAGTGTTGTTTGATATTTTCGAATGGTATGCTCTATGGTGTTTGTCCATTGTTGAATGGCTTATATGTTCTGAATCTGAAGGATACACATGTTTATAACATTAATACGAAGAAACCGAGACTCAATTATTTGAATCCTACTTATGTTTGGCATTGTTGTTTGGGTCATATAAATGAGAAGCACATGCAGAAGCTCCATAGAGATGGACTTTTGGAGTCATTTGATTTTGAATCGTTTGACACATGTGAGTCTTGTTTACTTGGCAAAATGACTAAGGCGCCTTTCACTAGTCAAAGTGAGAGGGCAAACGAGCTATTAGCCATTGTACATACTGATGTATGTGGACCAATGAGTTCTACAGCCAGAGGTGGATTTCAGTACTTCATAACTTTTACCGACGACTTTAGTAGATATGGTTACATCTACTTAATGAGGCATAAGTCAGAATCCTTTGAAAAGTTCAAGGAGTTCCAGAATGAGGTACAAAATCATACAGACAAGACAATTAAATTTCTACGATCGGATCGTGGAGGTGAATATTTGAGCCATGAGTTTGATGATCATCTGAAGCAGTATGGAATTGTTCCACAGCTGACTCCACCCGGTACACCTCAGTTGAATGGGGTGTCCGAGAGGAGGAACCGAACTTTGTTGGACATGGTCCGGTCGATGATGAGTAAATCTGATCTTCCATTGTTTTTCTAGGGATTCGCTTTGGAAACTGCTGCTTTCACACTAAACAGAGTTCCATCTAAATCTGTAGAGAGAACACCAAATGAGATATGGACTAGGAAGCGTCCCGGGCTATCTTTTCTAAAGATCTAGGGTTGTGAGGCCTATGTAAAACGTTTGACGTTTGATAAGCTTAATTCCAAATCTGATAAATGCTTTTTTGTGGGGTATCCTAGGGAAACCAAAGGATATTACTTCTATAACCGGGAAGAGGGCAAAGTGTTTGTCGCCCGGAATGGTGTTTTTCTTGAGAAAGAGTTTTTCTCGAAAGGGGTTAGTGGGAGCACGGTGCGACTCGAAGAGGTTTGAGAACCGCTAGAAAATATTTCAGCTCCTACTGAACCAGACCTCGACATGCAAGATGTTGCAGAGCCTATTGTCGAGACACCAGCCCCACGTTGGTCAGAAAGGTTGAGTCGTGCGCCTGAGCGGTTTGCGTTTTTAACCACTAGGCAGCGTGACGTATTATTGTTAGACAATGATGAACCTAAGACCTATTCGAAAGCGGTGATGGGACCAAACTCTAAGAAATGGCTTAGAGCCATAAGATCCGAGTTAGAATCCCTGCGAGAGAATCAAGTTTAGAACTTGGTCGATCCACCTGATGATGTTAAAACTATCGAGTGTAAATAGATTTTTAAGAAAAAGATAGACGTTGATGGAAATGTTCACATTTATAAGGCACGATTGGTGGTGAAAGGTTTCAGGCAGATTAAAGGTGTTGATTATGATGAAACGTTTTCGCCCGTCGCAATGCTTAAGTCTATCCGGATCATCCTAGCAATTGCCGCATTTTATAACTATGAGATATGGCAAATGGATGTCAAGACGGCTTTCCTTAATAGAAACCTAAGTGAGGATGTGTACATGACACAGCCTGAAGGTCTTGATGATCTAGAGAATGCTGGAAAAGTTTGCAAGCTGCAAAGGTCCATTTATGGGCTGAAGCAGGCTTCTCGGAGTTGGAATATTCGCTTTGATGAGGTAGTCAAAGAGTTTGGCTTCATCAAGAACGAATAAGAGCCTTGTGTTTACAAGAAGGTTAGTGGGAGCTCACTTATGTTTCTGGTCTTATATGTAGATGATATATTATTAATCGGAAATGATATTCCTATGCTAGATGCTGTCAAGTCTTCGTTGAGAAAAAGTTTCTCAATGAAAGATATTGGAGAGGCAGCATACATCTTGGGGATAAAGATCTATAGAGATAGGTCGAGAATGTTAATTGGATTAAGCCAAAGCATGTACATTAACAAGGTATTGAAACGGTTCAATATGCAGAATTCCAAGAAATGTTTTCTGCCAATGTCACATGGTATTTCTCTCAGCAAGAGTCAGTGTCCTTCGACACCTGATAAGCTAGAGAAGATGAGTGCGATCCCATATGCCTCCGCAATCGGATCCATCATGTATGCCATGCTTTGTACACGCCTAGATGTTTTTTATGCTCTAAGTGTTACGAGCAGATATCAGTCAAACCTGGGTGAAAGTCACTGGGCGGTAGTAAAGAGTATCTTTAACTACTTGAGAATAACTGAAGATATGTTCCTGGTCTATGGAGGCGAGGAGGAGATCGTTGTAAATGGTTACACCGATGCCAGCTTCCAGACCGATAAGGACGATTCGCGATCGTAGTCTGGATTTGTGTTCTTCCTTAATAGAGGTGCAGTGAGTTAGAAGAGTTCTAAGCAAGAAACGGTTGCAGATTCAAGAACTGAAGCCGAGTATATTGCAGCTTCGGAAGCTGCGAAGGAGACAGTTTGGATCAGAAAGTTTGTTTCTGAGTTGGGTGTTGTCCCTAGTGCGTCCAGTCCAGTGGACCTCTATTGTGATAATAGTGTTGCCATTGTGTAAGCCAAGGAGCCTAGATCGTACCAGAAGTCCAAGCACATACTGCAGCGCTATCACCTGATCCGTGAGATTATAAATAGAGGTGATGTGAAGATATGCAAGCTGCATATGGATTTGAACATAGCCGATCTGTTGACGAAGCCTCTCTCACAGCCCAAACATGAGGCGCACTTGTGCTCTATGGGTATTAGATACTTGCGTGAGTGAGTCCAGTGTATGTGAGAGAAACTATTTTATCTATGCTGATGTACATTTAGATAATTGGTTATCTTGTTCCTTGAATAAATATCTTTTATATTGATCAGCAAGTTGATGACTTGTTTGTGAGACTCTTTGTGTTATGATGTTGTTCTAAACGATCCCTATTCCCATATCGTCATGTGGGACAGTGATGATTCATAGATTAACATATTTGTCTGATTGATGATCATGTTTCACAGATCATAGATATAGAGATGTCAAATCAGTGATGTGGACTCATGTTAGTGAACATGGAGTTGGATAGACCCACCTTGAGATACTGCTGAGAATGTTATTTCATATGTGTCATCAGTTGTCATCTCAAATGGTATACCTGCAGAATCCTTAGACCTGAGATCGTCATTGATTCGAGAATGTGTAGTAGCACACTTAGGGGCTTCCAAACGCTATTCTGTAATAGGGTAGTTATAAAGGTTGCTTTCGGGTGTGTCACGAAACATGTCGTAGGATGTGAGCGGTCAAGATGGAATTTACCCCTCCTACATAACGGGAGAGACGTCTCTAGGCCCCTCGAGGTAGTCGGATAGGAAAGTACATGGTCATGCCACTATGATCAAAGAGTTGATCATGATTGAATCCACTACCTGATCAAGTGAAGTGCCGAGCTATCAACAAGGGTGGCACGAATCTTGCCTTGAGCTTGACTGATGTCGTGTGGTAAAGGGATTGGTGCGTGAGTATATCAAGGTTCAGAAAGTATGATTTTGACTTTGTATGCTTTCAGGGGTCAATATGTGCTGCTAGGTACCGCTATTGATCGGTGATTCGGAAAGGGTTTCTGGGTAGCGGCTGTTTGCATATGAACCTATCAGGTCACACGCTTAAGGGGATTGAATTTTAAAACTTGTAAGAATTGGCTCTTGTACAAGTGGGAGATTGATGGAATTATGCCCAAGAGAATTCTGGAGGAACCGGAAGTTCTGGCTGAGGGCCAGAAGTTCCGGGTTCTGGAGCATCCAGAAGTTTTTGTTAGAGCGAAAGTTCTGGTCCAGCCCCAGTTTCGGTTTTCTAGAGGAGCCGGAAGTTCCGGTTGGACCGGAAGTTTCGGGCTTGCCTAGACGAACCGGAAGTTCCGGTTAGACCGAAAGTTCTGGGTCGAAATAAATTCGATACAGAAGGTTATTTTCGGAAGTTCCGGTCCAGACGAACAGATTAGATCTATTGGGCTTTAATACAGATTAAAGGCCCGTGACAGGGCACTATATAAAGAGAGGAGGGGCTAACACGAAAAGGCTACTGTTTGCTGTTAGTTTTGATCAAACCCTAGCCGCCACCTCTCCTTTCTCCTCGATTGCAAGTGTTGTGATCGATCTCTCCCTGGATCTCATGAGTGGTGCTAGCATGCCGACGCGAGGTGATCCTATCCCCGGACGTGTGGATACCGTGGTGGCACTACTCCAATAGTGGTGCTCGTCTTCCTTCCGTGGAGTTCGCCGGATCATAGGATCGCGTTGTCTTCATCGTTGGGTCACCGACGAACGAGCGGAGCCGGGAGGAGAAACTCGAGGACGCGCTTCATCGACTCTACTTTCGCTGCCCGAGCACGTCTCGTGGCCTGAGGTAACGATCCATGGTCCCATTACATGCATTGTTCCTGGGCTAACGGCTTAAATTTTTGAAATTAAGCGCTAGCGTAGCCTCCCCATAATCCAAAACCACCCGCATCTTTGATATTGTATACGGTCTCAATGGACTTGGGGCATCTGAAGAACAGAAAAAAAAATGATTGAGAAGCCTAAGTCATCGTCGATTCCGTAGGGCAAGAAGCAACGAACTAGCAGCGGCAGCGGTGGGAGGACGAGGGAGACAAGCAGTCATCAAACTTACTGAAGCAACATGGGCTTGCCGCAGTGAGCGCAGGCGAGCGACGTCTCGAAGCCCCCCTTCATCCCAGCTGCTCCCCGCGCACACAATTTGGATCCATCCATCTAGAGAGAGACGGGTCAGCAAAGGAGCCAAAGCAGGAGACACGCGGAGAGAGAACAAGCACCTCACTCACCTGAGGTGGCGGAGGGCGGCGGCTAGGGTTCGGTCGATCGATCGGTCGCCGCACGCGCGTGCGGGAGGTTGCGGCGGCAGCGGGGAAACCACCCGAGGGGAGGAAGAGAGGAGCGGTTTATTGCTTCGAGACATGGAGAAGCGAATCGACATGTAGTCGTGTGCGTGGTTTGCTGACATTGAAGCCTGAGGAGGAAACAGATATAGAAATTAGAGGAGATTAGAGGAGAGAGGAGACGAGGGGTGGGTCGGATCGGTAGCAGGGAACAGCTCAGATTTAGGGTCTGTTTGGTAGAGCTCAAGATCCTAGCTCTGAATCCATGTGGATCTAGATCCCGTGTGATCTAAGTGTGTCTAAAAGTGTTTGGTTAGGCTGATCTGCTCCAAAGATCCTGAAATAGAGGAGTGGAGGATAAATAGACAACATTACCCTTGTGTATTATGCTATTTAATAGATGTATGATTAATTCTTGATCAGTATGGTTTGAGCAAAAACTTCTTCCTCTCTCAATTATATGAATATCTATTACTATTTATAACATTTATAAAAGGAACAATTATGCCACTATTTTATTACGTGACTGATAAGAAACAGTCAACAGAGTGGACACTGAAATGCCACTATTTTATTGAAAATCGTGGAATTTTTTTGCATTAGAAAATTGGAGATACACCAGCACAATTATGTAGATAATTAATTTTCTTTTATAAAACTCTCGCCCAGTTGCCAAGATACAATATATCTTACAGATCTTATCATAATTTATTGCAATTAAACAACACAGGGCAAATCGCCAAAAAAAATTATGACCCTTGTTTGCTGATATCTACGACCAACAACTGTTTACAGTTTCCTAAGACCCTACCACTATTGTTTTTCTCCAGGCACACTGCATACTTCCTTGTTGCTAGCAATGAGATGACAAGGCAAGGACACGAAACTGGAACAAGCAAACCAGCAGAGTAACTATTCAAGCCCCCTTGCTAGTAACCACTTGATAAATGATTCGACCTTTAGCCATAAATCGCCATTGTGTTATAGAAAAACCATGTATGATGGAATTCAGGCCATCTATTCATTCATAGAAACAATCGAGCTAACTGTTTTAGCCACTCTTGAACACACAACAACTGAAAATCGATAAAACTTGCTTATCCGAATATATTCTGATGGTCCATTTTCCGTGTGTCTCTGTCTTTGGCTCAGTTCCAAATGGATATCGGCAAACCTGAAATTAGAAATTCACAAACTTCATTATTTTTACATTTTTTTCTATGTACAGTTCAATCCAAATGGAAATTTCATGAATGGAGTTTCACTTCATGTTGGCATGATCTGCTTACCTGGACCTAGGCCCTCCCTAGGCCCTCCCTGCCTTGCTGCCTGAACTGCAACCACGACGATGACCGTGAACAACATCTGTAGAACTACAAGCAAGCTAAGCAGGGAAATTTTTCTCGTTCTGCAGATGAGGTGAACGCCCCGCCAAGCCTGCCGCCGCAGGATCTGGGTGTCGTCGAGCCTGCCGCCACTAGATCTGGACGTCGTCGAGCCTGCCGACGCCGGATCTAGGCGCCGTCGGATCTGCCACCGCCTCTCCTGCCCACGCACCTCCTGGCAGCGTGTTGCCTGCCAACGCCGGGCCACGCCGCCGGGACCGCCGCCGCCGAGCCTGCTGCCATCGAGCCTACCCGCACGTCTCCTGCCAAGCTCCGCCTGTCCATGCCGAGATGCGTGTCGCGGGGCCGCGCCTAGATGCGCGCCGCCGGGTCACGCCGAGCCTGCCCACGCGCCGGATGCCATGCGTCGCCTGCCGACGCCGAGCCACGCAGCGCCTGAGTCGCGCCGCCAGACCGCTCGCCGCGGCGAAGCTCTGTGCCCTGCCCCCTCTCGCGCTTCTTCACAGTCAGGTGTTTTTATTGCGATGGCATTGAGGATAAATAACCATAAGTTCAAGTGGCACTGTTATATCAGAAATGGAGCAGAGCAGATGAAGCAGCATTTATCCCACTCCACCATCATTGTGTAATTTTTTGGAGCAACTCTACATGCTCCGGCCCAAAATGTTACAGATCCGATGCGTTTGGTAGAGCTCTGGCTTCACAAAGCCAGGATATCGAAGTCGGAGCTATACCAAACAGTGCTTTAATAAGGATTAGAATTTATCAGATAAATAAACATAGATACAATCATCTTTCATATCAAGAATATGAGGCCGCGCCGTTTTCGCGGCCTCCTGCTGTGTCCACGTCGGTGGGTTTTTTTCGGCCGCTCGATGTGGTTTCTTCGGCCAGCCTTTCTCCTCCTATGTTGTGTCATGCGTTTGTATTTTTGGTACGTCATATTAATGTGATGTGACTTTTTATTCCAGCCATATTAATGTGATGTGACTTTTCATTCCAACCATATTAATGTGATGTGACTTTTCATTGAGAATAAATATACGTCCATTTCTTTTGCCATTCGCTCCATGCATGCATGGCTGGTTTGTGCTCAATAAATGTGTGTCCATTCGTTTTGTCGTTCATGCATGGCTGGTGTGCCACCAAGCTATGTATTTTTTTCTCATTCGGTGTGTATTCAATGCGTCACGAGGCTTTTCTTTTGGCTGCAGTTTCCCTTGCCTATTTAAGCATGCCATTTCTCCTCGCTTTTGTGCACCTGCGCACAAACATTCAGTGTTTAGTTCTTGCTCGATGGTGTGTCTTTGAGTGTTTAAAGCTAGATCTTCCACCATATTCCATATGATGTCACAAGAAACTGGTATGTGATTGCGTAGTTCATCAGAGAATTGTAGCCTGTTAGAAATGCAATGAACAATATTGGTTTTAGTTAGCATGCATGGTCATGCAGTGCTATCATGCCTTGTGGGTGCCCCGCCTGCTGCTTGCTGTGATTGGAACATGTATTTCCAACGAGAGCTCTTATCGGAATGCCCTTAAATTTAATTATCCCGCTTAACTGTGCCCGAGGCTAACATGGCCTGTTGATTCCCTGCTAACTTGGCTCACTGGCTGATATGGTGTTCTAACAAGTTGTTCACCGATTGAAAGTCTAATTCGCTTAGTATTGCCTATTATTCCTCAACTGACTTTTTATTCCCCAATGTTATTCCTATGTTGTGCTTTTTATTTCCCGTATGTTTTGTGTGTTGCAGTTGGTCTCTTGATTTGGCATTTTTTTGTGTCCTAACTATCATTAGCAAAATCTATGAATATGTTGACAAGAGTTATGTGAGAATGATTGCATATGATTTGACATGACTTGCAGGAGTATGATATTATTTTGGGGGCAATTTGTGATGGTGTAGTGGTAACATTTGTAGGGTGTTTGCGCATACATAGCAGAGCATCACATCAGGATATGGCAGTTTAGGTACATACTTGCATTTATTTTCTGTTTTACCTCATAGCAATCAGCACAAATGAGCCGTGCAGGAAGACCGGACTCCTTCCTTCTCTGTTGATCTGTGTCACCATTATAGCAAGTCATGCAATCTTTCATCTGAAATTGCATGGTCATTTTATTTCTCCATGTTCCAAACTAATGCAGATACCTCAATAGCAGTGTTCAATCTAAATGTTTAGAGAGAAAACACAGTACATGCTACATACTCAACTAGAGCAAGCAGTGGCAGCCTGCCAAGGCAAAAGAAGCAGATTACAAAGGTGTATATTGCCAGGAATTGTAACTCGCAAGAATAAACTCAATCTTTAATCTGAAATTGCAAGGTAATTTTATTCCTCCATGTTCCAGGCTAATGCAAATACCTCAATAGCGGTGTTCAACCTATTATTGCCTGCCTGAGAGATAGAAGAGCTAGAGCTAATTCAATAAAAGAAAAAAGATGGTATTCAAGATTCTTGGGTCTTGGATGATAAGAAAAAAATACAAAGATGTAGTGGTATATGTATTGAATATGCAAAACCCCCAAGCTTAGATGTTTAGGAGAAAAAACACGTTACATGCTACATATTCAACTAGAGCAAACAATGGCATCCTACTGAGGCTAAGAAAATAGATTACAAAGGTGTATATTGCCAAGGATCGTAGCTCGCAAGAACAGAAATGACTCATTGGCCACATATCAGTATATGACATTATGGTAACAGGTTGAATGTATATAGTGCGGATGGGCAACTAGTTGAATGCATATCAGTGTTTCCTGTGTCAAGATGTAACCAGGGATAGAGATAGAAAAGTGAAACCAAGTGATTGGGTGAGGGAGCTTACGATTTGCACATCGGTGTCGTCAAGCGTTATGGGAGGCATGTCTGCGAGCCGCATCTCCTTGGCCTCCACTTGAGTTGGATCAGGCGCCTTCGGCCCCTGCCACCACACGCACGGCAGAGATGCCGGTACCCGCCCCAATCAACTCGAGCTCCCGGATGACACCAGAAAGGTTCCTACAGCTAGGCGGCGAGGTGCGAGGAGAGGAGCTCAACGAGTAGGAGAGGACCGTGCGGAATACCGGGGTGGCATCGCGGTCGGCGTGCAGGGGCTCCACGCGCTGCGCCGTCGACGGTGGGGCGGGTCCTAGCAACGCCGCCTCGATGACGGCCAGGAGCTCTCAGGGCGGAGGCGGCGGCATGGCAAGGGAGCTCGCTCGCTTGTCTGAACCTTCGGTGGAGGAGGGCGGAACAGGAGGTCGGTGGAATGGAAGGAGAGGGATTTAAAACCCTAGGCGAACTCGAGGCGGGCTCCTGGTTTTGGGAGATTGGGGTAGCGATGCGAGGGAGGGAGATGAGCTGACTCTGTACTTGGCCTGTTGGATGGACTTGAATCTTGAAGGCTTCTCGTGCGCTGTTTGTTTAAATGATGTTTACTTTTGCTGTGATTTATCTCTTCATATGATTTTGAATCTTCAAAGTGATGCAATGTGATGTGGTATCAGTACTAGTGCTGGTTCTAGGTCGTTTGCTTTTTTGAAATAGACTTTTTAGGACAAACTTTAGATAAAATTATATGTTGATATCTGCACTACCAAATAAACATGCCATTAAATGTGAAGCATATATAGTAATTGATATAGTTAAGTTAATTTAGTATTGGGGTTGTTGATATATTTTTACAGAACAAGTCAAAATTGAAGAAATCTAATTTTCAAAAAGCCGTAGCATAGAGAGTGTAATTGATTATTTCAGTATCAACAAATGGGTTCATGTGTTTTGGAGTTATCTACTTGGAGTGTTTCAGTATGTGAATTTTGGGGGAGTTATATACCTCGCACAGATTATTTCAGTATCTGCAAATAGGTTCATTTGTTTTGGAGTTATCCACTTGGAGTGTTTCAGTATATGAATTTTGGGGGAGTTATATACCTCGCACAAACAGTAGCCAGAACGCTAATCTGACAAAGGTAGTACTGGCGTTTTTTAGGTGGTTGTATGCCTTATGGATGGTAGAGCTTCAGCAAGCCGAGTTGGAAAACGTGTCCGTACCAGCAAAACAGTTCCCGCGGCAGGTATTTTCGCGTTGTTTTTCTGTCGCTCAGGGGAAACATTTTTTAAAACTCCTCGTTTTCAGTTCATACTCTGCTGGGGGGACAATACGTGAAAGGCAGCAGTGTCAAAGAGCTATAATAAAGGAAAAGAGGGGTGGGGTTAATACATCCGGTAAACGCAGCATGTTCTTTTTAGGCTAATACATGAATAACATGGGGCCGCCTCCTCATACAGGAATTTGTTTGCATTGTTTTGAAGGTTCCACCATCGCTGGGCAACAGATTTCAGGTAATATCACGGATGAACTATGTGCTACAGATGCGCTAGATACTAGTCCTCTGGAAACCGTGGTTCAGGAACTGATTGTGGCATTTCTTATGTCTTTTTATGTTTTGTCTTGCCTTTTTTAGCCGACACTTCCTACTATGGGCCACCTGCACATACCTGTCAGTACTGTGGGGCCCAGTTTTGGTATCAGGAGCGTGTGAAGAGGACTTACTCAGGCACACGAGGTAGTGTTCGCTTTCATCTTTGCTGCAGAGGTGGTAAGGTTTGCTTGCCATTCTTGAAACAGCCTTCCCCGTTTTTGGCTAGACTGTTGGACCCGAATGGCGATATTCTATCAAAATATTTTCTTAAATCTATAAGGTCGTACAACTCTATGTTCGCTTTCACATCATTGGGGGCCAAGATTGACTTTAGCATAAACAAGAGTCCTAGGCCATATGTGTTCAAGATTAATGGCTAGGTACATCATCGAATTGGGTCTTTACTTCCTGATGAGGGTGAGTCTCCCATATATGCACAACTTTACATTGTCGACACTGAGAATGAGGTTCAGAATTGCATCTCCATCTTTGATAGGGAGAGGGATTGCGGTGGCAGTACTGAGGTTGATAGGGAAATAGTTGAAGGTTTGATAAGGATGTTTAATGAATCCAATGAGTTAGTTAGATCCTTTAGGGCTGCTAGGGATTTTTTGCAGCAAAAGCATAGCCAGCCTCTGCGGCTGAGGCTATTGCATGATCGCTCTAGAGCTGCTCCACAGTACAATGCACCAACTGGGTCAGAGATCGCTGCTTTAGTGGTAGGTGATTTTTTGAAGGAAAAGAGAAGTCCTGATGTAATAATTCATGAGAGAGGTGGTGGCCTACGAAGAATTAGTAACCTCCATGCCAATTATATGGCCCTACAGTACCCTATTATGTTTCCTTACGGTGAGCAGGGGTTTAAATTAGGTCTTAAATACAACCATTCTGGGGTCTTATCGGGTGGGGTCAGGGATGAGGTTACGATGCTTGAGTACTATGCTTTTCGATTGCAGCAGCGTGGGTGCGAGGCGCCTACATTAATATGTGGTGACTGGTTGTTCCAGCAGTACATAGTTGATGCTTTTGCGTCAGTGGAGGAGAATAGGCTTCGATTTGTTATAAAAAATAATCATAGTTTACGTTCAGAGATTTATAAGGGGATCCAGGATACACTTCATAAGGGTGATATTGATGGTAACAATGTTGGTAAGCGGATTATTTTACCTGCTAGCTTTACGGGTAGCAAAAGATACATGGTTCAAAACTATCAGGATGCAATGGCTATCTTTAGGTTTTATGGGCCGCCGGATTTTTTTATTACCTTTACTTGTAATACTAAGTGGCAGGAAATAGTTGATGCGCTCGCATTTATTCCAGGGCAAAAACCATAAGCTAGACCTGACGTAGTTAGCCGAGTCTTCAAGCTCAAGGTGGAAGAACTTGTTTCTGTGCTAAAGCAGGGTGCTTATTTTGGGAAGGCACGAGCAGGTATGGTTATTCTTATTCCCATTCAGAATTTTCACCCCGATAAGATGTTTGTCCCACTTTCTCTTTTGCTGTCAGCATATAGAGTGCATGCTGCGTATTTATGATATTATGATGCACCATGTGTGTTTGTAATGATCCTGCCTACCCCGTTATCATCCTCGTGCATGCACAGGTACAGCCTAGATGCAATTGAAAGATATCTAGGAATAAAGGATGTGGTCATAGGTTTGCCCCACTAGCGTCTGTCGTATAGGTTTAGTGGCTTATGTGTTATGTGTGTGGATTTTGTGGCCCGCCAAGCGTTTATTATGTTGGTTATACTTGTGGTTTCTTTAACACCTTTCAATTTTGTGTTGTGTTCTAGTTCTCTACACAATTGAGTTCCAGAAGCGTGGTCTGCCTCACGTTCATATCTTGGTTTGGCTCCAAGGTAACACTAAAGACCCACGCCCTTCGTTAATTAACTCGATAATGTGTGCAGAAATACCTGATAGGTCATCCGATCGTGAGGGTTATAACCTCGTCGATGAATTTATGGTTCATGGTCCTTGTGGAGATCTTAACAAAAAATGTCCATGCATGAAGGACGGTAAGTGTTTAAAGTTTTTCCCAAAGAGCTACCAGGAAGAGACCATTGTTGGTGAGGATGGTTTTGTGCAGTATAGGTGGCGTACAGAGCTAGGTGCTTCGTTGAGCGGTATGGGGTTAGGTTAGACAACGCCTGGGTTGTGCCCTATAATATGAAGTTGCTAAAGCGCTTTAGGGCCCACATAAATGTCGAGTGGTGCAATAAAGCACATCTTATCAAGTACTTGTTTAAATATATTACAAAGGGCCCAGATCATGCTAGAGCCGTGATTGAAAGCATACCTCCAAAGGACTCTACGTGTGATTTGCGTGCTATGGCTATTAGCAATGATGTTAGTTCCCAAGCCAGCGATGTCCATGGCCACCAAGATGACATTGATGAGGTTCGAGAGTATATTGACTGTCGCTATTTGTCTTCGCATGAGGCTGTTTGGTGTTTGTTTGAATTTGATATACACTATAGAACACCGTCGGTTGAGAGGTTATCTGTTCATCTTCCTTTGATGAATAGCGTC
>ASSH01052507.1:0-16063 GCA_000418225.1 Zizania latifolia
CAATTCACTGAGCTCACGCGCGGATCCGCCAGTGGCAACCACACTAGGTCGATTTCTTTGAATTTTGCTGTTTTCAGTCGCCCCTTTCAAGTTTCTAACAGATTTGGGGAGTGATTTGTTGGCTGGATGGGAGAAAATTGTAGGTGTAGATGAGTAATTGAACTGTCCATATGATGATCGTTTGGTCAGATACGCGCTGATGTAGATGTCAACGACCCATATGATCTTTGGTGGAAACACTTAATTTGTTAGTTTTACTGATGAATGCGTGAAGCCTGAAGAAAACTTTGTAGCTTGGCAATACATATGCATATTCAGTAACTGTCCCCAAGTTGCCAAATCCAGTTTCTGAACTTAATAGTTTGCCATGTAATTTTCTCATGTTTGGCTATCTCTTTTTATATCAGTTACTGTCTATCTTGATTGTTGAATGAAATGCCTGCTGAAATTCAAATCTCGTAGTAAAGGTTATGGATACTACTTGCACTCTTCTTCTTCTTCAAAGCCTTTCAATCCCATCACATGCTGTTTTTTCTTTGACTAGATACAGGGAACATGTGCTTTTTCAGAATGTCTAATACGTCATTTCAGTGCAGGGCTTCAACTTGCATCATCCAATTTGGGCCGATGCGGAATTGCTCATGTTAAAAGTGGAGATGCTGATGGGTACCCAAAAACTGAAGAAGATTTATTAGTTGATGAGGAAACTCTGCAGCGTAGTTTGCAGAGCGCCATCCAGGAAGAAGATTATTCCCGGGCTGCAAAGATACGAGATGATCTACGCACCCTCCACGAAGATACTAAAGCTTCCCTCCTTGCAGCAAACACAAGATTTTACAACGCTTTCAAGAATGGTGATCTTGCCACAATGTACTCTATGTGGGCAAAGGGTGACCATGTATATGTTATCCATCCTTCTGCAGGTCGGATTTCAGGTTATGACATGGTCATGCAAAGCTGGGAGATGGTATGCAACGAGGATTATGAGTTCCCACTAAACATTGATCTGAAAAACGTAGAGGTTCATGTGAATTGCGACCTTGGTTATGTCTCATGCTTGGAAGTGGTTAAGACCAAAGGAAGAACTTGGGGAAAGCAAGTCGCCACAAATGTCTTTGAGAAGGTTGATGGCACATGGTACATTTGTGTTCACCATGCATCACACATAGAAGAATGATACTTTTGGTGATTTGGCAATGAAATTTTGCAGAGCTATACAAGCAATACATGATTATGAGATTTTTTAGTAGCTTCCAGCAGACTCATGCGAGTGTGGTACAGCTACATTATCATTCTATGCTTTCTTGGAGTTCATAGTATCGACGCTTGGGTTCTCAAACTGAATTGGTCTGTGTTTTAGATCACATGGTGGCTGGCATATTATGTCACATGAGATTATATATGGCTGGCTGTTTTCCATTTCTTTTTGTAGCTGAGCAATTTGGACATGGACTTGATCTGCAAGTATTGGAACATAACCTGATTTTTTTATAGCTAACATAACCTGATCTGCCATGCTTGTTGTGAACTGCGGAGTCTAAACATATTATGTGTTACCAGATTCAGGCAGTAACTTGGAACTATGGTTTTGGTCCATGGAAATTAATTATTGTCATTGCATATTCTCCTTGCATGTTGATTGCTGTTGTGCTATCCCTGCTCATCTATAATCCTACTCAGACTTGCACGATTTCGTGATATCTCTTGACACGAACAGAAAAAAATCATTCAAAAAACAAAAACAAATCAGGATTTCTTCAAAGGATTTGCTTTCATATCACATGTAAGCCAGTGATATTTGCTCTTTTAGATTAGTTTGACTGGCTAAAATTATGTCTCATTCTATGTGGATGGATCAAGATTTTAGTTTAAAATTTTGACCCATCCATATGAAATGGCAGGATACTATTCTGCTAAAGTAGGCTGTGTTTGGATTGGGGACACGGTGAAACGGGATGGTCTCATCCTTCTTTTTTGAGTGTGATCATCTTATTTTTTGTTTAGTTAGTGGGATGGATCTATTCCATATTTTTTGTTTGGTTGAAGAAATGAAACAATGTCATGTGATGCCTTACATGTGAGGCTCATGCATCATTCTCTCACGTGGAAGTGGGATAAATCTGTCTCCTCGTTTTTCAGGGAAGAGCTCGTCCTAAATCTGGAGTGAATATTCTTCTGTAAAGATCATTCTGTCTCACCTATCTCTCTTCCAAACACTTTCAAGTTTTAAAAGTAAAATTGTTCCATTTCATCATGAGATATCTCCCCGTCCAAACACAGCCATAACATGTAGCCTCAAACTGAACGACCCCTCTCCTTCCTCTCCAAGAAAAGCAAGAAGGTGGGCGCAAGTGCGCAACAAACTCCCACCTGCACCAAACCGCGCCCCCTTACCGATCATAGATTCATAGGAACACCGCATCTCCTCGCCGAGCGAGCAGAAGGGAGTTGCGACGAGAAGTGATCGATGGTGCTGCCGTTGGTGAAGCTCGGGTCGCTCGCGTTCCGGACGCTGAGCAAGCCCATCGCCGCCCTCCTCAAGCACAACGCCGGCACACCCCAAGTTCCGCGGGTTCATCATCGGCCCCCACCCAGGTGACGTCTCTGATTTGTTTTGCCTTTTTTTCACTCTTTGCGCCTGTTGATGCTTGGATTGCCGCGCCGCGTGCGTGGCCTGGATGGATTGAGCTGCTTGATCGTTTTTCGTCAGTGCGATTTCAGAGTTGCAGGGATTTGCAATTTTGCATGACGAAATGCTCGGTAGAAAAGTACGAGGAGCTAGTTCTGCTCCTTTTTGGTAAACTAGTGGGCTATATCATTGATACGATTATGCGTCACGCTTGTGTGTGTACGTGGAATTGCTGGTATAGGGTTGCAGTATTTTGCCGTTGGGGTTTCGGGCCACGAGGGATAGTGAATGGATCTCTCTGTTTCTTCTCTGTTTTTGTAGGAAATTCTGGAATGATTTTTTTTTCTGAAGTGCAAGCTACAGTTTTGCATCAATCACACAATGTTGTTTGGGATCAGAAAATTTGATCCGTGCAAATGTACATTGATCTGGATTGTTTCTGCAACATTTATCTCACGTGAAGTGTTTGATGCCGACAAATGACGAAATCACATGCCAGTTGTTCAGTATTTTGATGTTCATATCAAGAAGAATATCTAAGTAAGGACAGTTTAGAATGGGGTTTAGATACCAGTTTAGAATGATTTCTGACGTGTGTATTACTGCATTGGGTAATACAGGGCTTTTACATTCTGCCATGCAGAGCTAACAATAGCCATGATCCTTGTCAGTTCAGAACAGCGTCAATATTTCACTTTACTTCTTCACTAGCAAAATGCTCGTGCTTTACTATGAACAAAAGAAAATTAGTATAATATTGTCTAAAATAAATCAAATATATTTTTATATGATATATGTTATTTACTTTTAATTATATGTGTCAATCTATTTTTATTGATTTGCTGTGTAATATTAAATACGAAGTAGTATCAAGGAATAAACTACAAAAACTATAATGGAAGTAGGTGGGTAGCAGATTCACCACCACTTGGTTCTTTTAAAGTAGTATAGATATACGTGTTTTTCAAATAAAATGGATGTGAAACTGTTTATGGATAGTGTTACTGCTCCATGTTTTTGTAGAACACTGAAGATTTTAGGCTGAGAATTTCATCATATTATAACTGAATAACAATGCTGTCTTCTTTTTTGCAAGTTCATGGCTCTATTCTTTGCAGAGCTTATTGCTGTGTTCTGACTTTTGAGGGCAGTAAATTGGATGCATTATGCTTATATCAACGCATGCATATATTTACTCTAATTCGGATTCAAAGATCTTGTGACTGCGGTAATGACAAGTTGTATGGACATAATGTTCAGGCAAACCATCGTTTCACGACAAAAATGCAGAGGCAAGTGCAACTGACATTCACATTCGGCCGCTGAATGAGGAGAAATTTAATCTGCCACAGATCTTCTCGGTGAACTATTTGTTTTCTCGGCAAGTAGATTACCTCCACCATTCTAAATGAGCTTTTCTCGGTTAATACCAGAATATCATTTTAACAGTTTGTTATCATATGCTATATAATGGAAGAGATTGAAAGCTGGTTATTCTAGAATTTTCATTTTTGTTGTTTTTCTCCTGACTTCTTAGACTCTATAAATACTGATTGTGTCAAATGATTATAGCTGACATGAAATCTCACACGGTCGGTTTTGTTAGGTCGCTGGTGCGGCAATTATCTACGAGGTGCAGAGAAGTGCTAGTGCAGGAGCCAGAAAAGAAGATATCCGTAGGCAGGAAATCGAGGTAAGATGATCTGGAAAATAAAAACATGGCAATTGATATAGAGAAAATTTCATATATGCTACCGAAAGTTTACCTGTTCCTGTATATGTTACTAAAAATTTATTGTCTTTGTATATGACATTGTTTCAGTTTTTTGTGTTAGTATATGTCATCGCCGTTAGTTTTAACGTTAGTATTTTTTCTAAATAATAAAATTGCTCTCAGCTCATAATGTAGGGAATTAGGGATGGTCAAGGGATACGTAGAGAATCACGCCACCGCTGCTAAACCCTCACATGCTCCTTGCCTCTCTCTAACCCATCCTTGATTCCTTGTGTTATGAGCTGATGATAGTTTTATCATTTAGAAAAAACTAATATTGAAATTAACGGTAGTGACATATATGAACACAAAAAGCTAAAACAATGGTATATATAGGAACAATAAAATTTTAGTAACGTACACCGGAATCGATAAACTTTTAGTGTGCACGTACAGAATTTTCTCATTGATATCGTGTGTCCTATAATATTTGCAAGAGTGAGATCGAGCAGTGCGAGCGACGGCCGAGCTTCCGCCTTTCACCACTGCCTCCCAGGCGCAGGCGGCCGCGGCAGCACGGCCTGATGCTTAGCTACTCCACTGGCGCTGTCCACGGCTGGCTCTCCTGAATTTCCGAAGGACTAGTGTAGATTCGCTCTGTTGTTCTCGCATAGCGTACCTCGATTGTGTCGCATTCTTATTTGTTGCACTCGTTCTGAGTTCTGACCTGTGAATAGCATACGAGAGAGGTTGGTGTTTGATCTGAGCTGAAGCTGTTGATGATAGGATCGGTGGGCGGTGACCATTTAGTTGCTTCCCTTTCGAAGTTTTGGTACTCCTTGACTGAGCTTCGTGAAGATTGATACCCACGATCACGAGAAAATATCGAAGGTTTTGGTATTATCTGTACATCATAATATTCTGTCTTTGCTTTGCTTCCCGATAGCATGGGAAAGAACCTCCACAAATAATCACAACTGCCAGTAACATTTTAGCATAAAAGGCAAAATAGCTTGCATATGTTAGCATTTATCGTCGTCCCTTAAGGTTGTTTTTTCATCTTCGGCATGTTTTCTATATGAATAGAAGTCTTAAAAGTGTTACAAATAACGTTCATGCTTATGTGATGCTCCGATTCTAATACTTGGAAATAAATCCCAAATTGTGACTAAAGTATCACTTCCAAGTTCATGAGCGCACTACCACTACTGAGATTGAGCTTGATGCATTTATTTCAAATTCATATAGGAGGAAAAAACTCATCGAAATTTACAAACAGATTTTATTAGGGCACCGATTTTCAAACAGGTGCGGTTCTTCTGTGCCTATCATAAAAAAATTACTAACATTAGTCGAATTCTAGAACTACCTTGCCAGCCACTAGCCTTTTCTCCTTGGCCTCGTGAGCTTCTCTAACTTGGCATATGGGAAAAGTCTTCTCCACCGGTATCTGCAATTTCCCAGCTCCAGACAGCCTCTGTATCTCATGAAGTCCTTCAGCATCAGCTCTCATGTATGTCCACGAATAATCTGAAGTTACATTAGAAGAAATGAGAACATCTTGAATACACAATAGGATAGGTCACATATATCTCCTGTAAGTATTGCATCCATAAATAAAATATAGTTAATCCTGATGAGGGAGCTGAAATTTGTTTCCACAAATAAAGCAATGCATGAGCAGAGGTACACGTGCATAAAATGTATACCATGATAAGACACATATCTTGACTGTATTTGTAACTGAAGAATGGAAGCATTTTCTACCATAGTTAAGACATAATTAAGTCGTTAAGCAATTGTTGATATCAGTGTCCAAACAGTTCACAAGCAATCAACAGTTCAGCGCCAGTGGCCAGCATAGAAATGGCTCATTGTTCAAAGACAACAACAACAAAGCCTTTCAATCTCAACTCTCAAGCAAGTTAGGGTAGGCTAGAGTTAATGCCTATTGATACCAAGCTATCAACTTGTATTCAGCCTATTATGCATTGCTAAATAAATATGAATGATATATCATATTATCTTTGTGTCTGATTTGTTTCTGAAGGTTGTTTTCAAATGCTACACATAGTAAAGTTGTTTTCAGCAGTTCTGAAATGTTCGAGGGTGATTATGAGCGAACACCAGTAAGGTTTGGATAAATTTGGCATATTTATGTAAAAAAGCCATATGAGAGACCAGAGAACATGCTTGTTGGATTTGGGGAAAAGTGGCTTGTTCTTGGTCAGTTAATCAATTACTGCAAAGTTGTAGTTGGTGGAAACTTAGAAGGTTTATGACCTGCTAACCTGATAGTTACAGCACAATATATACCCTCTGGACACAACAAATTATCCAAAACAAATAATTCAAATATATACGAACCTATTCCATGAGAACAATGGTACTGCATCTGTTTCTTTAGTAAAACAACAGTAGCGGCAGGAAGCCCCACAGCCAATCCATATCTATCTGCTAGGGCAGCTGTTTCTCCCTATCACGTAGAAGGACAGCAAGTAAGGAACAAATGACAATAACAACAGAAACACAGAAAAATCAAAGATGCAGATTGATCACCTGAAGGGTCATATAGTGTCCACATCTCCTCAGAACATTAATGCCAATTCTCTCGGTTTCATGTACTCCTATGGTATCCAACACAGCATCGAACTTTTCTTTAACTACTGATTCAGTATCCTTTAAGGTAGACCATAAAAGAACATTATGGAGAAGATGGACCCAAAGTTATGGAACATCTTGAAAAGAAAATTGCAAAATCGATAAGGATAGTGAATAAACAAATTCAGCCCATGTTGTTGAGGTCACGATAATGCAAGGGCAAAAAATTTCCATACATCATTATCACAAAGAAAATATGAAGACAATTCTGAAGGCTTTTTACCTCAGTAGTGTAATCGATAGCTTTTTCAGCACCAGCAGACAAAACTTGCTCAATACTTTGGGTTCCACATGTAGCAGTAACACTACACCCTGCAGCTACGGCAAGCTGAACAGCAGATAGCCCAACAGCTCCTCCTCCACCAATTACAAGTACTCTTTGTCTAAAATAGAAATTAGTTGCATTCAGTTCAAACGGATGGACAAAAATTACTTCAGTATGCTACCACACAACCAGACATGGAATAACATTTTTCTGATGATGAAAAGCCTGTATCTGTAGTTACATACCATGCTAACTATCCGACAAATTAACAAACAAAGGTGGATGTAAGATATAGGAAGCAGCGTCAATAGCAACAGAAAAACTGTTGCCATTAATTAAACAGTGGTCAGTGGTCTATTTACCAGACATACCCTTCAGAAATTCGTGCTGTACCACGTAGAGCACGCCATGCAGTCAAAGCAGCAAATGGGATAGCACTAGCCTCCTGCAATATAGCAAAGCTCAATTCTATTAGCTTGTAGCATGGTAACTTTCACATGCAATTAACACTAAAAATCATTTGCTGATCCATCATTTTCTTTTGAGCAATCTGATCCAGCAAGTCAAAAAATGGAGATTGTTCTCTACATCACTCAACAATAAACATGAACTTAAAGCTTCTGGAGCTTACTATAAAAAGGTATCAAAAGGTGTTCTATCATCATCCATTAGCCACAGTTCATGTTAAGTACATAACAAGATGTACTGATGTACATTCCTGAAATGGAGCAAAATATATCGCACGCATCCAGAGGAAAGGTACAGGCTGTCCAGTTAAGACTGTTAAGATTTGGGACTATTGAATAATATAGGTTAAAAACTGAAGTAATTCTGAAATGATATTGCGAAAGATTAATGGTATGAAGAGGGGAGTTATCTGATGAATTCCTACCACATGAGTGAGTGTAGATGGTTTGGGAGTAAGCTCATCCTGTGAAAGAATTGCATAATCAGTGCATGTCCCTCTTATTGCTGTTGGATGCAAAGCACCAAACACTTCTTGCCCAATAGTAAATGACGATGCAGAAGTCCCTGTAGCTGCAACTTCACCACTGATATCCCGGCCAATGACCAGAGGTAGGACTGGCTCAAATATTGAACGCCCATAGCCAGATCGCATCTGAGGATAAACATTATATTGAAGTAAATAACATTTAGCAAACACCAATATAACCTGGACGTAATTTCGTAACATAATTCAGAGAGCATCAGAATAAATATATCTGATTGTTTAAGCCATCTACATTTTTCCTAATTCCGAGCTTCAACAGAGTATAACTTCTGATTAACAGAACACACGACATTTTTCATTTGCACGGATCATAAAAAATCTCCAGTTGATTGACAATGTCCTTCCCTTCCTAGTCCATAGATCATATAGCAGGCGCCGTGCCAATCCTAATCACCAGAACGTCGAAAAGAAAAAAATGTGGTAATTTCTTCGGACAGTTCGCGAGGGACGGGGTTCCGGATTGGAGGGCTCACTCGCAGGTCCAGAGGGTTGATGGAGA
The DNA here is from genome assembly GCA_000418225.1 of Zizania latifolia. Lineage (NCBI taxonomy): Eukaryota > Viridiplantae > Streptophyta > Magnoliopsida > Poales > Poaceae > Zizania > Zizania latifolia. The sequence goes on from ASSH01052507.1 coordinate 8,781, forward strand.
CGGCGCGCGCGCGCACGAGCACCTCCCCTGGCTTCAGATCGGGCACCGGTACGCCCTGCCTCACCTCCAGAACCTCCGGCCCGCCGAACCGAGGCACCACCACGGCGCGGCAGCTCTTCTCCGCCGTCGTGGACGCCGCCCGCGCACCGGGGATCCGCCGGCGCGCCCTCGCCGCCCTCCACCACATCCCGGGCGATGATGACACGGAGGATCCTAAGCCCTAATGGCGGCGGTCGAGGCTCGCGAGCGGAGGAGGCGACAATGGCGGCGACGCCCTCGTGCTGGTAGACCGACCGGAGAAGGAGGAGACGAGGAAGGAGGGGGGAGTGGGTTGAGCATACAGCGACACCTGCGCCTATGACATGTGGGGACAGGACGAGTGGGGTTCCACGTGTCCCGACGCGAGCAGACGTGGCTCGAGGAGGGGCGAGCTCGCGGCGCGGAGCGACGAGCGGGCGAGGTGGGGGAGATGTGTCCGGCTCGCAGCCAGGAGGAAGGAAGGTGAGATATCTGGTGTGAGAAGTTATACCTTTCTTAAGTCTTGCCTCTTGCATCGATCCCTTGTGTCACCATTAAAAAGGTTCAGGTAAATGCGTTCTTCTTGTTCCGAGTAGGGACTGTTTTTTTCGGATGATTGATAGATTATCACGCGGATTACGGTACATCATTTCAAACTCATGGACGTTACTCTATGATTTTTTTTGAGAAATTGATTTCATTTTTTATCATTAAATCCACTTGTTTAAACTTTTAAACTGTTTAGTGGAATAGTTAAATTATCTATAATCTATCGTCTTTGTGCAAAAACAACTAGCCTTATAGCTTCAGGCTAGGCTTATTGACGGCTTTTAACGTCATAAATGATACAATTTCTACAAAATATATATTATCGAGAAAATTATTTTAATCAAATTTTTAGCATTAAATTTATATTAAAATAATTATTATAATCTTGGTTTCGTCTCTAATCCATAATCTGTTTTGAAAGTGGCCTTGGCCTTGACACGAGGATAACAGTGTCATCTAAGAGAACACCGTCGTACTTGTACCAAGGGCATGCAGCTCTGTGGATGAAACGAAGCTGGATATTGCTGACAACCCTGGCTCGTTCATTTGTCAATCTTATTTGTTCCGTACGAAGTATTCAAAACATTTCTTCCCTATCAAGTTTGATCCATTCTCAGAAATTATACGAGGATGCTGATGCACACACCTACTCACGGGCCACGAAGACAGAGACGCCACGCCCTTACAAGACTGAAACTGCGGGCGATCTCTCATAAAGAAAGACCGATGAAATCAAATGACGACTTGGCGAGTATCTTACTCGAGATTTGGAGCCAAAGTGTAGTCATAAATAATACTGGATAGATACGAGTAAAGTTGAGCCGGCCGGCCGACGACGACGAGTCCAGTGTCCACCGCCGCATCAGACGGAGCCGTGGCAATGTGGCATGCGACCGTGGCCGTTACCGGGACGTCTCTTCCTTCCGGCTTTTGACGACTCGGGGATTCCTCCCTACTCCGGTATTCCCTCTCGCCGTGCCGAGCTAACCAGCCTGATCCATCCGCGCAACACAAGGCCCATCCCCATCCGGGGCACGCGGCCGCTCGCCTCCCTCCCTTTTGCCGCGGCCGTCGCGTCTCGCGTCGCGAGGCGGCCCCAGCAAAAGCAGCCCACCCACCCAACAAAGTGGCAGCCGGACCAAAAGCGTTACGAAAGAGCAGTCTCGTCGACACGCCCCCTCCCCGTCGAGGAGAGCATCTCGCCTTCTCGCCTCGCCTCGCCTCGGGAGCCCTGTCCATCCACCGATCGGGAGAGGGCGGCGGGACGGCGCGGGCGGAGGAGGCGATGGGGAAGGGACCGGCGCGGTCGTCGGGGGCGGCGCGGCACCAGCAGTTCCGCGTGCGCGCCAAGACCCGGGTCGACGACCTCCAGGAGATGTTCTCCGGCCTCCAGTCCGCGCGCAAGGAGGCCCGCTCGACCGACGCCACCGTCCTCGAGGCGCAGCTGCACCAGATGCTCCGCGAGTGGCGCGCTGAGCTCAGCGTTCCCTCCCCGGCCTCGTCCCTCCAGGCACGCACGCGGCACACACCCCTTTCCCCCCTTCCCCGCTTCGCCTCCCCCGTCGTCCATTTGTCGGTTTCTCGGCTCACGCTTTGATTGCGCGGATGTGCTTAGCAGCAAGGGAACAACCGGGAACTGTCGGATCCGCCGTCGGAGACGCTGCGACTGCTGCAGCTAGCGGCGTCCGAGGAAGAGGACGACGCCACCAGCAAGCTAGTCGAGCAGCACCACTCACAACCAGCTAATCAGGCCCACGGCCACGCGCAGGGCGTCCAGGACATGAAGCTGGAGCCGCGTGAGGAAGCCGTAGCCCCCCTGGATGTTGTAACGGTGGCGCAGCAGCCGCCAGGTGTAGAAGTTCTGGCGAATGGTGGAGGGGTGCTCGCTCCTGCCGCTGCAGCGGTGTTCCATGATCAGGTATAAGTTTCTATAATTAGTCTGCCGAAGGAAATTTTCAATCTTTATGCCAAGTTGCCAACTGTGGTATAATGCCTAGGTTATTCATATGGTGGATGTAGTTCATTGGATAATGAGCTGTTTTTGCTACAGATAAGAGATGCCTGGCTTTTCGGTTCAGGGTGATGTTGTGTCGGTGGTGTACTCTTGAGTTATTAGTTATTTTTCTTGCTTTGTAGTTTGTACATACGTTTGATGATGTCCTTCTTGTGTGCTTTAGTTGGATATGGTGTGATCTGCAAAAAAACATACTCATTAAATCATTTGGTTGGAGTGTTTCTGCTTTCCTTGTGTAGACAAACTTCATGTGCACTCTTGCTTTCTCACCATTGATGATGGAATGTAGTTAGCCACACTGTGATCACAACAGGAAATATTTTATTTTGCATGAAATGGAAATTTCGAATGGACTATGCTTTGATCTAGGTGTATTCAAAGGTGTAACACAAAACTGCCAAAGGCATTAGTTAAGCCAGTGACACTGAAATTTGGGCTAAAAAGGTGGGTTCTACCTCCATCTCAGGATAAGGGGGTCAATGTAGAGGGCAAGTTCAGGACTCAGAAGCTTGACATGTCTGGTGGTAGATGTGCACACTCTATAGCCTTGGTATGAAAACTTTATTTGGATAATGTTAAGCAAATTCTGCATGCTTCATCATCTCATAGTTGAGGATTTCTGGTAATGCCAATGGGGTGAATGAATTGTATAAATGAAGGAAGAGCTCCTGGAGGGTCGTGAGGTTGGCCAATAACATGAGCATGGGACTTGCGATAGTTGTGGTCGGGATCAAACAGGTTCGCTAGCAGCCAACCAGGCATTAGTCAACATGCATGCCAGGCCCTTGGAAGAAAACTGTATTTGTGAACTTGTTTTTTTCATATTTGAAGAATGGGAGCCACTGATGCACTTAGTTGTAAATCATTCTGTTGTTGGAATTTGGTTTCAAAATACATGTTCATATTTTCTTGAATGGGCACTGAATGTTGATAAGAACCTTAGATTTTAATCCTCACATTGCATGCATGTTTTTGTTCACACAATATGCCAATATTTGTGTGTTTATCTTTTGTTGTCAATGGAATATATCAAGCTGTGCATGCTCTGCTTATGTTTTGACGAGCTTAATACTAATTTCCCTTTTGACTTCTATTTGTTGCCTAAGTGTCAATGGTAATTTTAATTTTGAAGTATCTTCTGCAGTTCAGCTGAAGATAAATTCAGTGAATCATCAAACGCCATATTTTTTTAGATCTACTCAGTTTGGCTTTTGGAAATTAGCGCAGCTTTTAGCATGCAGCTATGCTTTTGAACACCCATGTATTGCTTTATTGAATACATAATAGATTCATGCAGAGATGCATTGACATGTAGATATGGTCCTTTCTCACGTACTCCATTTAGAACCACCAGATGGCTGTAATTTTTATGTTTGGCATGAATTTTGAAGTCAAGTATATGATTGTTTTGATGGATGGTTCAATGTAAACCTTTGCTCTTCATTGTATATTGGTTGCAAGTGACTAGTTGGACTTGGATCTACTAAAATTCTTTTACAACGATGAACACGGTTTGTGTAGTTAAGATATTACCTAATGTTCATAACTGGGATCTGAATATTGGGTTAATTAAGCTAAGTTATAATTCATTTGATTGTGCTGTTACTTGGAGAAGAACAAAAGCTTCTGATTCTATTCCTTTTGAATGGGTACAAGGCTTTGTTTTTGTATTGAAATTGCATAGCTAAGAAGTTATCTGGAATTACCTGTGGTTGCTTAGTTATGGACTTAAGGTGATTGGTGGTGTAATTTGTGGATACTTAATATATGGTCAGCAAAGCTTATCTCCAGTGTATTCAGAGAAAAAAAAAGGAGCCTTCTGCATCAGTTCTTTCTGATGATGGACAGTTCTTTTATCAATGCTGCATTTTAGGTTAGAATGTTAAGATATTGCCCACTTGAACTTTCCTCTACCTATTACTGAGCTCTTATAAACCTCCTTGGCATTGTAATGGCCATGTGAAACTCCTAGTCATGTTTTTTCTTTTGCTGCAATGGACTACCTTCATATATTCCAGCATGCATGCAATAGGCAAGAACACAGGTCGTCATGTTTCTTGTGATTTTACCTTTCTGCCACTTACATTTATTTGGTTTGAAATTTGACGGAGGGGATTTACCTTGTCCTTGCAGATGTATTATGTGAACCAGGAACTTACTGTTGAGGATTTTCTTTACGATGATAATTACAAGATGTACCTTCCTGGATCCAATCCAGATGTTCTCAGTAACCTGGAAGGTACTGGTCAGCTGGAATATCCACAGTTCAATCTGCCACAAGAGCTACCCCCTAATGTTTATCTTGATATGAATAACTGTGGACAAAGTGCTGGAGATGTTTTTCCCCACATGTCAGACTTGCTCACTACAATCTCTCCAGAACCCACTGCATTCCTGAGGCCCAAATGTGCTCTCTGGGACTGCCCTCGGCCTGCTCAAGGATCAGAAAGGTGGCAAGATTATTGCAGCATGTATCATGCTGATTTGGCTGTGAAGGAAGAGGGTCCTCCAGGCACAATGCCTGTGATCCGTCCAAGAGGTATCGATTTGAAAGATGGCCCCCTGTTTGCTGCTCTTAGTGCAAAAATCCAAGGAAAGCATGTTGGTATTCCTGTCTGTGAAGGGGCTGCAACTGCAAAGTCCCCATGGAATGCGCCTGGTAAGTTATTGCTACATAACTCACATCATTGTATTGGCACTAACAAGTGTTTGAACTAATTGTTTGCTCATTTGTATCATGGCAGAACTTTTTGATCTTTACATTTTTGAGGGTGAATCTATTAGAGAGTGGCTGTTCTTTGACAAGCCAAGGCGGGCATTTGAGAGTGGAAACCGAAAGCAAAGATCATTGCCAGATTACAGTGGCCGTGGTTGGCATGAATCAAGGAAGCAAGTGATGAAAGACTTTGGGGGTCTGAAGAGGTCCTATTACATGGATCCCCAACCATCTAGCAGCTATGAATGGCACCTCTATGAATATGAGATCAATGACTGTGATGCTTTTGCCTTATACCGGCTTGAATTCAAGTCTTCTGATGCAAAGAAGTCTGCTAAATCAAAACTAGCTTGTAACCCACTGAATGAAATCCAGCAGCAGATGGTTAGGCTGAGTGCAGATAGTCCTGTGGAAAATAAAAGGTCTGCCCGCAGCAGGACAAAGTCTAATCCAAATGATATCAATAGTAACATCTACTCAGTTCAGAACACTACAGTTCAAGCCAGTATCCCAAATGCTTATCAGGCAGTGTCACAGGTGGACCAGATGACATATCTGAATGGTAATGTTGTTTATGGGCCTCATCTCCCATACGGTTACTCAACCAAAAGTGACTTCTATTGGAACTCAAATGATGGGGCTTGAAGAAGAATAACCATATTTGAACTATGGCATATTTTTCCTTCAAGTTCTAACAGCATCAGCTATGCTTACGGGGTCTACTCTATTGGCATGGCCCCATCATTCTAATTGTTACGGGTCCTATCTGCATGAACCACTTTGAAACAAGGGATGCCTGCGCTGCAGTCATATTTGTCCGCAATAACTTCGACAATGTAATATAGTCTAGGGTATCTTGACAATAGCATCTCCTTGGTGCAGAGCATATGTAACATAAATTACCAGATTTGCTAGACGAGCAACCTTTATGCCTGTCTATCAGCCATTTGATGGATCCTTTTATCTGTCGTTGTACATACATGAGGCTGTTCTGAATCTGGGAGCCATGTTGGTGGCCTTTGAAGGCATTAACCTGTTGTAAATTGCACATTCATGTCTCTATCCTTGACCTCCAATTACATGCTTGAAATGAAAACATCGTGCAGTTTTTAGCTGGCTCGTGATCTGTTCTGCTATATTGCCAATGGCTGCCATTTTTGCCCCAGCAACGAAGGCTGGTATGGTATATCAGAAGTTGATAGAGCAGACCGTTCTTCAAGAGCCCCAGAAAATTTTTGCCATGACTTTTGCAGCTGCAGATGCCTAAACTCTGATGAAAGTGGCCATCGATCCAAGTGTGGCACAGAACCATCAAAGGTTCGTTCTGGATGGATGGTCCCAACTGTGACAAGATTCGGGTGGGCCCATTATGTGGCTACGAAAATGGCGTCACTGGCTACTCCTTGCTGCTTTCTTTCTGAGTGGGCGAAAAGGGAGGCATTATCTTGAAAAACTTAATCCTAGGTAAATATCTCAGGTTATTTTTCCGATTAAATTAAAGTACGCACACACATATGCGTGCACCGGCCAGCTTTTATCACATGGATATCAATGATAAGCCTATAAAGCTCACTAAATTTTGACAAAAACACTCAAATATGCATAAGGCTCCAAACTAGTGAAATATTTCGATTTAGCTTCTAATCTTGAGTTGTTCATATGTTCAACAGATGGAAAAAACTGCAATCATAGTAAGATCCCATCTGTTGTATTCTAAGTTTTACAAGGAGTAAGGTGTGTTGGTTCGGTTTTTTTAGCCAGCTTTGCAGTTGAAAAATTGAAACATGAATTAAAAAAGTACTGGATAAAATCATTTTGAACCTCACGAGTTTTTTATCAATACAAAGTAAAAGTTGTGCATCTCCTAAATTTCACAATTTTACAATTTACGCTATTTGATTCCTTCATTAATCTACATAAACTTATTATATTCGTTATTAATTGATATATGAAATCGTTTTTTTTCTGTTGTTAGGTTTTATAAAA
>ASSH01052511.1:0-16012 GCA_000418225.1 Zizania latifolia
TTTTTTTATAAAAAAACTATATTAACATATATAATACGGAGTATCAAATAAATAACATATTTTATAGTCAATTTAATAAAAATGATTTTATGTTATAATTATTGCTATATTTTTCTATATCATTAAACAAAATTAGAAAATTTTAACTTGAACACCGCGTGCGGGTGGGAGGGAGCGTGGTTACAGCTCGGAGGCATGGGCTTCCGCTAATCCGCTGGCTACACAGATGATTAATCGGAATCGGTGTTGCGCCGGCCAAAGCTGAGCAGTCATCGCATGTGCAGCAAATCACACAGAGCGAAATCCAATGCGCTCTGCGCTCCGGCGTGCCGGTGCTCCGCTCCTCAAGTCCGCCCATGCCGGCGGCGGCCGGAGTTAGAGGTGCAGACAGGATAGGAGAGGATCAGAGGAAGAAGATGGACAGAAGAAGACAGGGGCAAATCAGGTATTTCATGTGAGGGTGTGGGGTCGAGAGCAAATGAGCAAGCCATTTTTGCGAGTGAGACTTACACTAAATCGGTTGTGGCAAATGTGTTCCTTCGAATCTGTGGCAAAGGAGCAATTTTTTCTGCTGTGAGTGCTGCATCCACCGTTTCTTTTTCTTTTCGCCTCCACTTCCTGCAGTACGAAAAGGTGGGAGCACTACAGAGAAGAGAGGAGAAGAGGAGGAGGAGGTTTGACGCCTGATTTTAGCAGCAGGCTCCCATGCGGAGGGCGACAGGGGTCAGGAATAGGCGGAGGATAGAGAGAGATTGTCGGAGAAGCTGCGAGAGAGAGAGACAGATACACTCATCTGGAGGGAGCGGTTAACCGAGATCAGATGAGAGGCGGCGGCGGCGGCACCTTCCTCCTCCTCCTCTTCTTCCTATCTCCGGCGTCTTCTTGTGGCGGCTCTTCTCGTTGCCCTTCTCCTTCTCCAGTTCTCCGTCTCCGTCTTCCCTGAGGTGGGTCATCCGTTCTTGTGCTTGGCCATCCGGTGCTTGAGATATTTTGCTATGCAAAACTTGGATCTTTAGGGGTGGCAAGAAGGAGAAGAAAAACATTTTGTTTTCGGTATTATGGTGCTCGTCTTCTTGGTTAGGTTTGATGCTAATCTGTGCGGGAAGGGGGGCAGGATCGCGGGTGGCAGCAAAGTTGTAATCTTTAGGCATGTTCTGATGCTTAGCCTGTTTGTTTTGTTAATGAAGAAAAGAATAACGAGTTGCATTTTGTGGAGAGAAATGTCTGTCTAATCTGAGGAGGCGTTTCTATATGATTTTGGGTAAGAGGGGAAGAGGGGCTTTTCCTATCTTGCTTGTGTTGTTAAAATGGAACTGCATTTTGGGTATTCACCAAATTGGGCATAGAGACCAGATCATCACTTGGAAGGTTGATTTGTTATGGTCTTCCTCCAATGCTGCGACCTACTGTACTAGGCCTGAATGTTCAATTTCTTGTGTTCTATAGAGGTTTGAAATTAGCACAGCCAGATCGTGTTTATTGTCCTCTAGAAAAAAAACATGTTTCATGTCTTGGATTATTAGAATGAGATGTGCTGATAAAAGTTGCTTCCTATAGTAGTGCATGCTGTTATTTTAGATCATTCATGGCTTCATGCTCTTATCAATAGTCTTTTTGTGCTTAAAGAGTTTGCAAGTTGCATTACAAATTTAGATGATGAATTGTGTTACGGCAAAATTTCTTTTTTCTGATCTAATTGATACTCTCATCACATTGCTTGCCGTGTAACTTGTGCCTTTATTCACTTATTTTCTGCTGTCTCTTGCATAATGCAGGCTACTTTCACCTTCTGACGTTTGGTACACTTCCCAGGAATAGAGATTATCTGGAGCACTCTCCTATGCTTCTCAGAGGCTCATTCATTTCCTTTCTTTGTCATAGGCAAATCTTCTCATGGCTAGAAACTCTCCTTATCCACCTCTAACTAGACGGAAAATTGCGTATCTCAAGTTGTTGATACCATGTGTTCTAGTTCTCTCTGTGGCTGTTATTGTTGTCACTCAGTATTCCCAAAATATCTCCTACCTCCTTCGGCCACTGTGGGACACACCACCTAGGCCATTCGTCCGCATCCCACACTACTATGCCCCCAACATCTCTATGCCCCAGCTCTGCCAGCTCCATGGTTGGGGTATCCTCCCCACCCCTCGTCGTGTCTTCGATGCTGTCCTCTTCAGTAATGAACTGGATATTCTAGAAATTCGCTACCGTGAGCTCCTTCCACATGTTGACAGGTTTGTCATCCTTGAGGCCAATTCCACATTCACTGGCATTCCAAAGTCGCTCACTTTCTTGGAAAATATCGATCGCTTTGCATTTGCTAGCTCCAAGATTGTGTATGATATGCTTCCGGTCATAGAACTGTATCCTTCTTCTCGCCGGCAGCCCTTCCACGTTGAGGCCAGCCATCGCCGTGCACTTAATTTCCTGCTGCGAAGATCAGGCATTGCTGTCGGGGATGTCTTGATCATGGCTGACGCTGATGAGATCCCCAACCCTGAGACGGTGCAACTGCTCAAGTGGTGTGATGGAATACCACAAGTCATGCACCTTGAGCTGAAGAACTATATGTACTCCTTTGAATTTCCTGTAGACTACAACAGCTGGAGAGCGACAGCGCATCTGTTCACTGACCATACATTGTATCGCCACTCCCGCCAGAGCAACCTTATGCTGGCTGATGCAGGCTGGCATTGCAGCTTCTGCTTCAGGGACATAAAGGAGTTTGCTTTCAAGATGAAGGCATATAGCCACGCAGACCGGGTAAAACAGGACGGTTTCCTAAATCCACACAGAATCCAGAAGGTCATATGCAATGGGGAGGACCTTTTTGACATGCTGCCTGAAGAGTACACATTTAGGGATCTCTTCAAGAAGATGGGACCCATACCAAAGTCAGCATCCGCTGTTCATCTGCCTTCCTATTTGATCCAGAATGCAGACAAGTTCAGGTTCTTGCTTCCTGGTGGATGCTTGAGATCAGGCTAAATCAGAGATTTTCTGTAACTTTGTTGGCCAACAGTATTACTTTTAGATGGATACTGTTGCTTGTGCTGAAACAGACGTATTTTGTTTAGTATGGCAGAGTAATGCTTTTAGATAGTGTGCTAGGGTTTTGATGTATTAGGCAGTAAGTGAACTTTTTTACCTTCCTTGTATTTGTAGTGATGAGCAGCTCAATGCTAGAATTCACAGGAAGGAATATAAGTGGTAGAACGGCAATACAAGTTGCCACCTTTTTGGTTCACCCTTGTCATATTGTTGGAGCGTGATATATCAAATCCGGGGATCGATTCAAACGATCCATTAGAGAGAGAAAACTGTAGGTGAAAGCCTAAGAAACATAGTAGAAGGATTGCTGGTTCAGGAGCAGGAGTTACAAGTTCATCGTCCTCTGAACGGATGGCAGCTGCAATAGCAACATGTCATTGTTCAGATCATGTGCCTTTAACAAGGTCATTGCACTTTGCACGTGTGTAGCAATTTCTGTAACCAAGCAAAAAAATTTGGAGGAGCAATGTGCAGAGATTGGTCCGAGTTAAACTCCATCGAGTAAAACCGGATGCTAGATCATGACAAGGCAGTACACGACTTCACAATTCGAACAGAATACTCCATTATTGATCAATCCAAATGTTCAGACATAGGTTCAATACGATCCATGCATAGACCTGTAAACACAACAAATGGACCCTCACACTTTTTTAAATTTTAACTTCAGTTTGATTCTTGCCCGAGCTTACTAACATGATCATCAGCAACAGCGCAACACATTTTCTTCAAGTTTTCAAAGGCGCCGTCTTGGAGTGTGACTGAAGCCATTCTGTTTGAAATTTCAGTCTCGGAAGCTCTGTCGAAATCGAACTCAGTGCGATAAACAAAGTAGCCACCACACTCCCAGGCAGAAAGACAACAGCCAGTAGCCAGATTTTTTACCTAAAACCAAACATATTAGTATTTATCCACCCCTTGGTTGCTGAAACAACAAAATGCTTACAAATGGAACACTAGAGTTTAACGAGTTTCACCTGTGGGAACAAGAAAACCTTTGTGCCATTGTTGGAGATCAGTAGGCAGTGTGCAGCATTGTTGTCATGCAAAGTTAAAGATACTTCACTGACCACACTGGCAAGCATGTTTACATCATTGCCGGTGAATACAAGAGCCTTCATAGGATAATCAATTATTTCATACACACGAATGCCTGATGCGGCTTTCCCATCATAAATTACAACAGCTGATGCAGACTCCACTGGTAAAGAGTTTGCAAAGTAACAAGCCTGTGATTTTTATAATTTGGTAAAAAAGAATACATTAAATTCTCCATTCAACTTTTGCAAACAGCAAATTCTAGTATCTCAGCAACATTATCATTGCAGAGAATTTATCTACCTACTAGTTTCAATTTGTAACAGAACATTAATGCCATTACATGGCTGTATTGTAGTATAACGTTAGGAATCTAACAAAGGATGGTACATTAAAGTAAAAGATTAGAAGCAACAGAAGACAAGGATTAAGCTGTTAATCCCAGCATACTTTTATTCCTGCTTTCTATAAAAGCTGGGCATCTCTGCCTTTCTCTAAAAAAATGTACGATGTAAAGATGCACTACAACAAAAGGTACATGGCTGCAGTTCAATGCATAGTTGGAATGTGAGTGAACAGCATATAGCTGGAATGAATTGAAATCACAAAGCACCAGAACTAGACGATATTACCTGAAAAAACATGTGGTCTGGCATAGTGGATGTGCAACTGTCAAAGAAAACCCGGAATGCTTCACTGTTTACTTCAGAGGCAATCCTTGTAATCAGACTAAACATCTTTTTGTCCCGAAAGAAGGATAGCTGATTGGTTGCACTTGGGACCAAGAAGATATGGCCATATTCAACAGGATATGCCTTCAGCGAACAAAATGCCCATCAGCAAGCAACAGGCAAATGCAAACATCAACTAGCAGTTTATATGAGGAAGGGATGGAAGGAGTTATTTGAAGCCCATCCCATGACTTACATTTGCAATCAGCAGTAGTCCATCCTTTGGAGGTGTTGTTGAAGGAACAACCTCAGGTATATCCTTATCACCTTGAGCAATGCACAAAAGCAATTCATCATAACTATTCATATAGTTCGGCTTCGAGCATTCGACAAGTCCAAGTAACTTGTCGTTTTCCTTGAGGAAACATGAATTCCACTTATCATTCAGCTGAACAACAAAATTCCATCCACCTTCAATTACCTGCAGTAACATCCAAAGTCCAAACCCATTATTGCAATCAAGCTCATGCCTCAGACATCACATCAACCTAGAGATACTATTAACTTGAATGTCATCCAGTAATTTTTTTGAAGTGGAAATATATTAATTTCACAGCCATATGAAGTATCTGCATGCCTACTGATGATTGGTGGACAGCAGGGTGGAAAGGAGATAAGTACAGATTCAAAAGAAAAATGTTAATATTCAACAAGCAACTTAAGCATGACATTTTCCTTGTTTATGGATTGCATATCATAAATCATTTTGAACAAGAGGAATTGAGCAAGTTACAATTCACCAATTATGAAGAAATGGTTGAAAAAAAAAATCCAGTAAGCACCTTAAGATTGCAAGCAGTAACGTCATATCCCAAATGGCCCTTCCAAGCAAAATCCTCCCACTGTTTAACAAAGGAAAATCATGTTACAAATGGTGCCACCACTGCCACGAGAACTCTGAAAACAGCGTGTGGAGCGTGGACTCTTGGATGAATGATGATACAAACCTGAGAAAGAATTATTGTATCAAGCAAACTTGGGCTGCCTTGATCAGCATATACAAAGCTTTTGTGGGTATCATTTTCATGTTCTGCACCAATATGGTAGAGATGTGTCTTCACACCTGAAGACCCAAAGATTTCATGACTATTGCAACACTAAGGATAAAATATAACTGCATGTCTACCGTTATTCTAAAGGTGATAAAGGTAAATACCAGCTTCAGAAAAAAATCAATGTTCTTCTGCTAAATTATTTTGGTGTTCCTATTCTAGACTAACCTTTGAAGAATGAAGGAATTTATCATGAATTGAAAATGAAAAAAAGGTAGCTGATTTTAAAGCAAATGCAATATTGCTCAGTTTACACTAGCTAGGTCTATTCTGAACACTGTTGTCTTTTCAGTGCTCCAATCACCAGGGTAGTGAGTAGGTATGATTTTGGCACTTGGAAGGGAATAAATATATCTTAGAATATAGGACTAAAGAATAACATGGATCATCTGAAATAAATTAGATAGAACCCTTTAAAGCAATTTATTGCTTACCTTCAGATTGATCAACAGAAGAATTCTTGCTTGAAAACGAATATTCACCTTTGAACTCAGTGGCTGAAACCATACTTACAAAGCTTAATAACTGTACTACTACTAACTAAATATCCACAATGCTAAAGCCTAATTCAGACTTCAACACCACCACCACCGGCAAGATAGGTCAAATCAGAAGGATGCCCTCCAGCAGAGGGGAGGGCACCACGGCCACCGTGGAAAGAAGGGGATGCAAGAAGAAACTTAGGAAAGCATTGGGCACATTGTCTTCCCCTTCTTAGTGTAACACGGGATCCTTTCCTTGGAGCCGTGGTTGCTCCTTTCAAGCCAGCCCTATTGGACCAGCTAATAGCTATCCACCTGAGCAAACCAATTCGGTTATTCTTTAGGAGCTTCCAACAAGTTCTTGGATCATAAAATGAAACCTTTTGCAGCCTCACAATCTGCGCATATGATAAAAGTTTTAGGAGATAGATCAAAATATTAAATTGAGGTCTTGAAAGAGTACTCCCTCTATCCCAGAATGTAACAAGTTTTAAAGTTCGAAATTTGTCCCAAATGTAGTAACTTTTAGCACTTGTAAAAGATAAACACATTGTACACATAGACTTGATTACTCATTACTCCACATAATCACTCTTAGGCATATACTCACCCACCCTGAGAAGGGTAGTATGGTCTTCTTATTCATCTCCTTAATACATGTGACCAAGTCTAAAACTTGCTACATTTTGGGATGGATGGAGTGCTTAATTTGATAGCGAGTTTTGAGCATTCAAAAAATCGATCCATCTGTGGATGTATGGTTCTACGAAGAATTTTAACTACATCATATTTCCAAACACTGCAGGCATACTCTGCGGATCATTCGCCTTCCCCAACCTGGCCAATGGCCACTTCTAAGCACACAGGGGAGTACATAAATTTGCCTCACGTAAAGGTCGTGACTTTCTGAAATCGCAGTGAATGCTGCAGAGTTCACATATCAAAACATATTGGCGCAGCATCCTAATGCTGAAGATGGATTCTAGTTACCAGATTGCTCCACACCGTGCAAAGACTGTTTCTTTTCCCAATCTACATGCCCTCGAATCGGCGCAATTTAGGAACCCCAAACTGGACCAAACAATGCCAGATTACCAATCTCACCAATCAACCCCCAAGTCCCCAACACCACCAGCCTTTCCCCATGGCAGAAAGAGGAACAAGAACCGAGGAGGAAGAAAAGAAAACACGCACGGATTGTGCTAAAGGAGAGAAATTTACAGCCGCATCAGATCAACAAGGGCGGGTAAAGAAAGAATCGGTACCAAGAAGCGGCGGTGGGGAGTCGCCTCGCCTGTCCAGGAGGAGGAGGAGATGGGGGAAGCGGCGGCGATGGAGGAGGCGAAGAGGAGAAACGTACGGACGCCTGTGCGTGGGGAGGTTGGAAATTACCGCATAATATGTTCTGGTCAGATGCATTTTGACTCGTGGTACCAATACAATACACATATACTTTGGTCGTCCCAAATAAAATAAAATATTAGGCAATCTGCCCTATAAAGACTTAATTGTCAATAATTCCGAGACATTAGTAACACAGAGGAAGACTTAATTGTCAATAATTCCATGTAGAAATGTACCAGTTTACATTTTAAATATGCACACAATTTTATTTCAGAACAGCATGATGCACATGGCTCGAACTGAGTAAGTGTAAAGAACATTAGAGGAATTGAATAGATAGATTTCATTAACAAGCTGATATTACAACTCCTGCTGCCTTCCATTCGGCAAAGAATCTTTACAAAGCCTGTATGTTCTACAGAGCAAACTGCATTTGTTACAATAAGATCACTGACAATACTATCTAGAACTATGACAAGCTCCACTTGTTGCATGCAGACAGGTCAATCACT
Organism: Zizania latifolia; assembly: GCA_000418225.1. Taxonomy (NCBI): domain Eukaryota; kingdom Viridiplantae; phylum Streptophyta; class Magnoliopsida; order Poales; family Poaceae; genus Zizania; species Zizania latifolia. The sequence continues at coordinate 8,211 of ASSH01052511.1, forward strand.
CAGAATGAGACCTGAAACTACAACCAATACAAAAGGGAGGGTATATGAACAAATCTCCCAATACAAATAGACCTTATACACTTGTATTGACAACACAACTGACTGCACACAGATGACTGATACAGCTATACAAATGAAGAGATGTCGCTGGTCAAACTATAAATTGAACAATGGTAGCGGATTAACTGTGATTAGCCTTGTATGTTAACATCCTAATATTTCTTCCCTGTGAGTCAATGCAAAAACTTGCCAACGGCTATCGGTAAGGTAGTGTTTGGTTCATGGGATGACTAGGAATGGGATGGTCCTATTTTTGTGAGATGAGTGGGAATAGAGTGGATCCATCTAGTTGTTTGGTTAAGAGAATATTATTAACTAATTATATTATCTAAAAAAATAATTCAAAAAAATTATAAATTATAAAGCGGTACATGTTCTCATTAATTAACTAAAATATGCACAATTAATTTTTTCTTAATATTATCTAATTATGCACTAATCATCCCTATTAATACTAATAATTGATAGTTATTACTAATACATGTAAAGTTTAGCCTAATATTCACTAATTAACTATAAGCATACTAATTATCACTAATCAATGCTAATTTAGTCCTAATTGCTCTCCTAATCCTCATTGGGACGGTGTCGTTTGGGAAATTTTTTGAAACCACATCATCCCAGATCTAGAGGAAATATTTCTTCAAGTAGGATGAACCCGTTCCATCTTGTCCTACTTCATCCCACCAACTAAACACATGGACAATGCCTCATTCTGAGCCGTCTTTGTTTCTCCCATCCCATCTTAGCAACCAAACACTACCTAACTAAAGTATTGTAACTTTTTATCAATATCAAGCATTTTTTGTGAATAATGTTAAGGTTTTCCCTGTAGTGGCATCCTGCTAAATGCTTTCTCCTTTCAATGCCTTCTGCACCAGCTTCAAAATCTCTGTAACCTGAAAGCATTTTGAAAGGAAAACATCTTTTATAGAATCTTGACAACAAACTGAGAACTGAGAAGCATATTAAGGACATCAACAAAGAGTGCAAACTGTCATCATGAAGTTCTATGGATTACTTGTATTACCCCAGGGTAATGCTTCAAAACAGGAGAATAATGGTCAAGTGCTATGTAAATCTTTCCAAGAACGCTAAGTAGCGTGTCAACTTCATCACCAAGTATATCAACCTGAGTCACAGTGGGAAAAGAATTTGAATGAATGAATGTGATTATCACGTGAATAAAAGTTTATTACCAAGTTATGTTGATATGAATCTGAAACTCAGCTATAGTTTTTAGGAAGAATTTAGCTTAGCAGTTTAGAAGTGAAATGAATGGAAAACATAAAGATCATAAAAAAGAAGGCTAAACCTCAGCTTCTGCTTTCTGGAGATTAGAGCATTTAATCTCAAGTATTTGTTTATACCAGAACTCCTTTTTCTTTAATACGGCTACTTGCTGCGCAAGCGGGTTAAACTGGCAAATTATGCTAGTCAACCTGCATGGGATTGGGAATAAAAAACAAAGAACTCAATAAGTGGCAAATTATACCAGTCAACCTGCATGGGAATAATGTATACTGAAATATGAAATGGACAATCCTAAGTTAGCTTGTCTTCACTAACATGCAGATATTTGAATACATTAAGTGATGAATTGAGAGAATCAAACACGAGAGCCTAACTTATGTAGCGAGGTTCTAAGTAAACAAAACAACCATAGCAAAATAGGGAAGGATATTGATTAATTTACACACCTAGCTTCATTTCTCTCCATACACTGTGCCAATCTGCTTTCAAAATCATTGTATGCTTTAGATAGCTTCTCCATGCTAACAAGAGAATAGTGTAGATGCCCTGCTTGACCCCTGTGATTGTTAATGCTTGGAGCTGATGTTTTCTTCATTTCCCGGATGGTGGCATCAAGTGAGGCATTCTGTTCTTTGGCTTCCTCCAAAGCAATGGACATGGAAGTTATGTTTTCAGTCAACCCATGTATCTCTTTCTTGCATTCATTAATCTGCTGTAGAGCCTCATACAAGCAACTCTTCATTGAATTCGACTCACTCTTGGACTCCAAGATCAGCAGTTCTTGCTCACACACCCTCTCCCTAAAAATTGTAAGCTCGTCATTAACCAAGTAGACTTGCTCTTGCTGCTGCATTAATGTTGATCCTGCAATTTCTACAAGTTGGTTATTTTCATGCTTGAGCTTCTGTCTGTCTTCATACATAATACTCAGCTGCTCTTCTTTTTCTATGAGCAACTGTCTGAGGAAGGTCTCCTCCTGATTACCATCATCAATCCGATTCTCATAGTTACCAAAAACCTCTCTTAATATGGACATTTGCAGTAAATCTTTAAAGTGGCTCTCAATCTTTAAATCTTCAAGTTCATTGCTAAGTTTCTCGACTTGATTCACAAGTTTTAACTCTGACAGTGAGTGCTGCGCCATTTTCCTCTGTGCATCTAATACTTGTGAAGAGAGATTTTTAGCCTCCGTTATTTGGTCAGCTAGCAAACCTTGAATATGTTCTTTTTCATGAATTAAAGACTTAATTCTGTCCTTCAATCTGCCAATCTCGTAACCGTCATAATAATCACAATAAGGGATGTCTTCTCTTGAGGTGATTTCATCCAGTTTTGAAATAGTTTGAAGCAACTTCGATTTAATGATTTCAAGCTCTCTCTCTTTCTTAAGAGGCAACAGAACTCTGTCTTTTGCAAACTCCCTTTTTAGTCTAAACAACTCTTCTGTTTTCTCATGCAATTCAGACTCATGCTGTCTTCGCAACGCCAGCCATTCTGACTTTAGAAAATTAGTAACTTCCTCACTTGGCATGTGCTTCAAGAGCGAGAAGTCAGGGATATCAAGCACGAGCTCACTTGAATCGGTAGTATTCTCTGTGATTGGAGGCTCGTTATCATCTTTTATCTTCAAAAAATTCAGCTCTTCAGGTTTGTCGATACTACCATGGGAAGAAAGCACACCAGATTCTGAAGCTGATATAACACTCAAAATAGTGCTAAGTTCGTCTTGCAGTGTGGCGATCTCGGAAATCTTTTCCTTCCAGTTCTTGTTCAAACTGCTAATGCAGTTATGATTCTCCCATAACTTCATCTCAAACTCCCGATGCAAACTAGTGATGTAGTTCTGGATCATGATGTTGGAGACCTCTTTCTGCAGCTCATACTCCAACTGAAGAAAGATTGCAAAACCATGTCAGTTAGTCTAACTAGTATGGGATTATTTTCCACAATGCAAACTGGAAGAAATAGTTAGTGAAGACAAAATGTTGTTCAACACTACAAATTACAGAAGCAAATGCGCATAAAATTCAGAGCTTCTCATAGCACAATGTCAAGAAGTGTAGCAAACTGCTTACAAATTTGAGGTTCAAACTGCTTAAAGCCAGACTAAAAGGAGAGATCTTCCCTCCCAAAACTGGGAGAAACTAGACGATACCAACTGATGTTAACCAAACATGAAACCACTTTTTTCTCTTTTCTTTAAGTGAATTGCACGCTAAAAGTTTGCAATTTTGTCTAGAATCCACATGCCTCAACGAGTTTCCCCAAGTTTACAACCTCCAAATTATCTTATCTACTGCATAATCCGGTCTAAGAGTAAAACAAAAAATAACAAAATATGCCGCATGCAAGTCTGCAGCACAACCACGGAACCACCTGGCAGGAACACAAACAAGAAGTGAAGAAGTGAATAGAATCGAACCAATTCCACTGCATCAAACCCAGAACTGAAACAAAATTTCAAAATTACAACAACCTACTGGCTGTAGAACCAGGAAACGAGCAGAAATGCCCGTTATCCCGAGATAAATTACGAGAAACTCACGGATTCGGCCTCCTCCATGGCTCGCTCGCAGGCAAGAACAGCGCAAGGAAGCCTCCCCCGCAACCACCAACTCTTTCCTCCCCCTTCCTCTCCGCGCGGGAAACCAAAACGCAAAGAAGGAAAGCGAGATTCAAATGAGGAGTTGCAAAAGGAGCAGCCTTTTCCACTAAAGGCGCCTCCTTTTTTTTACTCTCCACTCTCTCTCTCTCTCTCGCAATTAGCGCAAAGCATGGAGACAAAGAATAGGTTGCAGTTGCAGACTTGCAGTTGCATTGACATTCTGTGGAGATTGGAGAAGCAGTTAGGAATGGTCGAATGGAAGTCACCAAGAACTGAACTGTATAGACAAGAGAGAGAGAAGGGATTAATGGAGGTGGTTGCTGCACACGACGGGCCGGCTGGGTGAGGAGGGGAAGACGACGGGGCGGTGATAATAACACCCAGGAGCATTGCCCTTGGCAACATAAATGCCAGCAGTTTTTCCTATCCACAAGTTATCACCAACCAAATTACCAGCAGACGAGCAGACTGTATTCACTTGCAGGCCGCGAAATCAAACCACCAAATGTCCCAAGTTAACCAGTGGACAGTAGTATGAAACCAGCAACTATATGACATGCTATAAGTATCCCTCTATTGTCGAATAAAAAAAGAAATATATAGTAGTAACCAACCAGCCATAAACAATGATAATGTCTGAGAATTAGATCTCTATTATCAGCAGAACATTACAGGATGTATGTAGCCTGTTACAACACAGATTTGAATGATGGGAGTATTGCACAGGATGTAATCAGTGTACAATGTTACAACAGTAATTTCTGATGAAAACTTTTCATGTATGTACAACCTACTATCCTTTTTTTCATTTTCTTTCTTTCCTTCTGTTCTCCAGAAAGATTAGACCCGAAATTGCTACTCTGATGAACATTTAACTTTTCAGCACCTGCAGAATTTGCCATGGCAACCTGGGTATGAACTTTTGATATCTCTTGGATGTTGATCTCTAAAACTACTGAAGTTAGCATGCTACAAAGCTACACATGTTCTGAGCATAGGACGAACAGCACGCTATCCCAGCATCTGATCTTTTCAGATAAAAGCTTGTGGGGTCTCATTGCAGAGAACTAATTTCAACAGTCTGATTCACTGCAGTCATTTTTAAGCATTCCTTTTTACCCCCTGTTTCAGTGTTTCTTCTTTTGGACAAAAATTAGTTGATCATCCAGGCATATTGTTGGTCAGTCTATTTACATCCATGAAGCATGTTTTGCCTTTTTCATTGTTGAAGTCATCTGAGGTCAATGTTTAATGATGTGCCCTTATGATGATCTCCGCCAACTTTTTATCCCTTTCTGAGGCAATTTGAATGGGCTCCAGCTTTTCCTGCGTTTTGGGCTGTCAGTGAAGACACCTGAAGCCAATGCTTGTTGAAGCCACAGTTCAAATTCATCTTCAGGGATCATCTCAGCATCCAAACTAAAGGGATAGCGAGAACTGTAGGATCGCTGAGACATCCTATCGGCACCAACCATGTTTACCATAAAAGTTGGTCCGTGAGTATTAGGTTTGCACTCCATGCCCTAGATAACCAACAAAATAAAAATAGAGTTAGAAAGCTTGCCATTTTTAGGTACGCAGATAAAATCATAGCAATACCTTCTATGTATCACCAGAAAAATCAAGTACCAAAACATAGAGAGAAACATACACTCACCTGGCAGGTAGCCCATTCGGACACATCAAATATTTTACTCTCCGCACACACAAAAGCTCGAGGTATTTCCATCTGAAGTGAACAATGCACTTTGATTCAACATAAAGAACTGAAGAATTTGAATATTATAATTGGAAATTACAAAATGCATGCATATTACTTAGAGTAATTTCTGAATTCCAATCATATAGTCAGAACAGTTGGCTTACAAAATGAAGAAATTAATTGTACCTAATACTTTCTGAATGAGATGTTTTCTCCAGGTGGCATACAATCAGATCAGCAGACAATACATCATGGGCTTGTCACAGCTAAAATAATTGAGCTTGCTCAAGTTTAAATTTGGCCTCAGAAAGTACATGGCTAACTTAAAGTATAAAAACATATACTTGGAAGTGGAACCAAGACCCGACAGTGCAAACCAGGGGCTTGATAATTTTCTATCAAATAGTGCTGAGTGTCAGATTCAGAATATTATGCTTTCATTCATAATAAAACCGCATTCTACATGTGTTCAAAACCAATATGTACTCAGTTTCTGCTTTAGTGTTAAATTCCATTAACCCTTTATCTCTGTCTCTAAGTGCTGCAGTCTAAAGCTGTAGAAGACAAGCATTGTGTCATAAGTTGAACCCATGACGAGATAAACACCGTCGGGAGAATAGCCGGGCAGCGTCGGTTGCTAGGGATGAGAGGTAGATTTAGATTGGGGAGACGAACATTAGAATGAGAGATTAGACTAATTCTTCCTTACTTATCAATTGAGTATAAGAGGGTCCCTTTATATAGGAAGAACCAACATGACATTTAAGGAAATAATCTCTATTATAGAAACCAATCTAATCTCTATATCTACTTCCTAACTAAAATTAATAGGACTCAATCTAACCTTACCTTTCAAGGACTCAATTTAATCTTACCTTTAAGGACTCAATCTAATCTAATATAACCTTACCTTTTAAAATACCAAATACCTAACTATTGCTACAGTACCGCGGTACTATTCACGCTACAGTACCCGCGCGGTGCTGTTCGCGCTGCAGTACCCACGCGGTACTGTTCACGCTGGGTGGCCCACTACCTATGACACATTGAGTAAACTAAAGTGACTCTTCAAGTTATTTGATTATAAAAGATTACCTTCAAGGCAGCTGAAAATCCATTTTCAACCCATCCATCTCCATCCTTGGCTTGATGGTACTGAGAGCAATCCTACAGCCACATAGTTCCTGCAAATTAGCTGCACGAGTACTCGCAATTTAAAAGTATTGAAAAATAAGTTATGTGCTCCTAACCTGACACCATCTTGCTTTTGCTTTGCTTCTTCTTGTACATATCCACAGATGAAAATTACCGCACTTTGTGCATTGTATACGCCTGGACTCTTCAGAGAGAAAATCCACCCCAGTCTGCAAAATATGTTTATCAGATGGGTTTATCAAATTATATGAGCCCCACAGAGGAAAACAGCATGAAGCAAGTATGTCGGTATGTTGAAGGCATGAGAGCATTAATAATGCCTTGTATCCTTCAATAGTTGATAGATATGCCAAAAGAAATACTTTATCCATGTCGATTCTACAAAACTAGACCCCACCTGTTGAGAGACAACATGTGATCTCTGAGTCATTTTTCGTGATTCATCTTTCCTCAGCTGTTCATCATAGTTGTTTTTCTTTGTGAAATCTGAGAGTACCTGCAGCATAACTACACTGATTACCCTTCATCAACATAATATATGCTAGCAGATTTAACTATAATCTAATCAAGGAAAAGGAAAAACATAAACTTCCAAGGTACTTGCCTCATAAGCTGATTGAAGCTTCTTGAATGACTCACAGGCCGATGGGCTTCCCATATTTTTATCAGGATGTACAAGCAGGACCTAGACGAATAAAACATAGGTGCCATGAAAATTAAATAATTGTAATATGAATCTCATTTTTCTCTTGTATAGAAGGATGTGGTGTATTACCATTCTGTGGTACTCCTTTTTCAGAATCTTTTGATCGATACTTCTATTATGAGGTATACCCAAAACTTCATAATGAGTTGAACCATCCATGATTCTCTTCATCTCATCCAATGAAACAGAATCAGATTTCACTACTTTACTAGGAGATGCCTCTTGTTGTACATGTAACACATCTTGGATGGGTGTTGAGCAAAAGGCATTTGCAGAAGACACAGTCTCAGGTTCACTATCAGGAGCAGAGGGGTATTCAC
>ASSH01052512.1:0-16008 GCA_000418225.1 Zizania latifolia
GTCTATAATATATAGACTATGTTGTCTCTAGGAGAGTTCAAAGAACATTTGGGCCAAAAAGTTTTGTCAAAGGGGTATAACCAAGTCGGTGCCTAAGTTATACCTCCTCAATGAAAAGCCTAGTCTTGAACTAACGATATAGACAAATGATTTTCCATGTTCTGACCTCCCATAGGATAAGACCCTTACGTCCTATAATATTTTATCAATCAGTATAACAATTACATCTATAACAATTACATGCAAGATTTGATCCTTTGGTCATTCTCCCATCTAATATTTTTCTCTCCTTAACCAATACCTTAGGGTTGGTATTTATAGGCAAGATTGAGTACGGGAAAGATGGTTAAGCCCCTTCTTGAACCAACTTACTCGAGACTATATCTAAAGTTATATACAGGTGTTGAGGGAAAATACCATATTGATATGAAGGAACTGAGGCTTTAAACAGAAGTTATTGTGTTCTTGCTGGCTATTGGCAGAACCACTACTATAGAAACAATCTTTAGTAACTAAGCTTTATTGACGGATAAATGATGCACGTCAGTAATACACTTTTAGTAACAGACTGTTTTACAGCCGTTAATAAAGCTATAATATTAGTGACGGGTCGTAATGTGACCCATCACTAAAGGGGATACCCTCATTAGTGACAGGCCATACTACGACCTGTCACTAAAGATGGGCATCCCTATTAGTGACGGGCCACATTACGACCCATCACTAATGGGCGTACTCTTTAGTGAAGGGTGTTATTTTATTCACGTCACTAATGAGCCCGCAACCCTAGAGCGATCATTAGTGATGGGTTTTTAGCAATAATTGTCACTATATATGAGTATTTAAGTAACTATGAGCTCAGATCCACTTAGCTATGCACTTATTGCTCCCACCCACCATCAGCTTCACTCTTGTCCCATAACTCTCAACTGGCCGCACTTAATGCCCGGAACCACTGGCCAGCCGACCACTCGTGCTTCTGGAGATGGCGACCCGCATTGTTATGTGCTCAGGTCCACCGACTGGCGTCACTGGTAGCACCCACATGGGCCCGCAATTTGCGACGGTATATTTTTCTCCATGCACCATCGTATTTATTATTTGTCCATATATATATATATGTTGTTTTTATTTATTTTGTAGTATACAATGTGAAATAATTAGTTAATATCTAATGAATCTTTGTTACAAATTTTAATATATTGAAATATAATATAAATGGTGAGTTAGAGTCGTGCAACTGATTACGTCGTCTCCAGTTTGGGAGTGTTGGATTATAAATATTACTAGGCAATTTGTCATATTTATAAGAAGATGCTCTTGAATTATCCACGTACTTTGGATAGTCTGGGGATATGCGACCCACGTAGCTGGACTTCGTGGTCCCGTATGGTTCTAGAGAGAGTTTTGGTAGTGTCTCCCTATTGTTCTCTAGATACACAACCCTCTAGACTCTAAATCAAGACGTGTATTTGAAGAACAGTGAGGAGATGCTACTAAAATTCTCTCTAGAACCATATGGGACCACAGAGTACAGCTACGTGGGCCACATATTCTCATATGGGTTTTAGGACCTATGCTTGCCTGTTATTGCCCGTTACATGCTTTAATTGCCGTAAGTCGTAAATTTGGATGGTTTTTTTTTGATAAATTTGTAGATGCCAACAATAAGGAGCTAGATGTATCTTGATTGCCGTACTTGTAATGAATACTTGAGTGAGATGAAGTCTTTTATGAGTGCTGCTATAGTAGACATGGATACTCAGGGAAAGACTGTAATGTGGTGACATGCTATGATTGTAAGAACGAAAAAAGTTTCCAAAATCTGAATATATCTATGATCATTTGCTAAGACGTGGATTCAAGGAGAGATATCAGATATGAAACAGGCATGGCGAAGAGGGGGTAAACGATGGCGAAAGAGATCAGGTTGGTATTGATGGTAGTCAAGAAGAAGGTGGGGCCGATGATATGAATTACATGAGCTACAAAGATATATTAGGAATTAACAAAGATATGTATACTGATATAGTGGATAGTGTTGAGAAGATGGTGCATGATACAGAGGAATAAGTTGCATATTCTAAAGGAGAGTTTGGCCAATTCTAGAAACTTATTCGAGACTCAAAAACACCGGTCCATCCTATTTGCAAAAAGAAGCATGCAGTGTTATACCCTGTATTGACATTGCTACAGATGAAGGCGACATATGGATGACCTGATGTGAGTTTTAAAGCATTAGTGAATTTACTGAGAGATCTGCTACCAGAAGAGAATAAGGTGCCTACCATAGTGTATAATGCTAAGAAGATCATATGTCCACTAGGATTGGACATAGAGAAAATACATACATGTAGGAAGATCATATGACCTTGATAGATGTCCAATATGTGGGACCCCTTGATTCAAGAATATAAAAGATGATGATGAACTAGACGATGGGTGTAAGAGAAGAAAAGTTTCGACGAAGGTGGATGTTTGCAACATGTAGGTGATATGGTATTTCCCTGTAATCTTTCATCTGAAGTAGATGTTTACAAATACAAATGAGTCTAAATGGCTCAAGTGGCACAAAGAAGGTCGTAAGAACAACTCAATGATACGACACCCAACAGATTCTGCTCAGTAGAGAACAATTAATGCCACATTTCTATAGTTTGCTAAAGATTGCAGGAATATTAGATTTGCCATGAGTACTGATGGCATGAACCCTTTTGGTAATATGAGTAGTGCGCACAGCACATTGCCAATATTATTGTCTATATACAACCTTCCACCCTTTGGTATCATGAGCAGTGCGCACAGCACGTGGCCAATGTTGTCGATCTTGATCTCTAGTTCTAAACAACCTAGTAATGACATCAACCTATACCTCATACCTATAGTGGATGATCCAAAAACTCTATGGCACGTAGGTATTGAGGTTTAGGACCAGTACATGCGGGAGTACTTTTAGCTACACGCCATATTGTTTGTCGTAATAAATGACCTACCGGCTCATCGTAACTTGTCTGGACAAAGCAAAAGAAAAAGTGAATCTTACCCACAATGCTTGGAGGAAACATCGAGCATATGGTTGAACCATTCTAAGAAAACGGTGTACATGCTCCATCAAGTTTTCTTCCAATAAAACACCCATACAGGAAAATAAAGCTGCAGTTCGATAGCAATGTAGAGAAAGGAGGACCTCTAGGGCATTTTAGCGGTGCGGAGGTATATGAGCAGGTAAAAGGCATAAATGTTGTCCTTGGCAAACGAAAATGTTCTTCCAACAATTGTGATGGAATGTGGAACAAAAAATTAATTTTGTCGATACAATGCGTGTCGAGAAAAACATGTGTGATAGTCTCCTCAAAACAATGCTAAATATGCCAAGAAAAATAGAAGATCATGAGAACGCTAGAGTAGATGTCAAAGAAATAGGTTTATGATCGGAGCTACATTCACAACAGATAGATAGAGGTCGATTCTTGCCACTATCTTGTATCACCCTTTCTAGGAAGGAGAGGAAGGAGTTTTGTGAATTCTTAGATAGCATTAAAGTTCCATCAGGTTACTCATCAAATATCAGCAAACTTGTCAACCTGAATGAGCTTAAGATGGTTGGTGGAATGAAGACTCACGATTGTCATGTGATATTGACGCAGATGATTGCTGTAAGAATTAGAAATATGTTACCAGTTAGGGTAAGAGAGGCTATAATGAGTCTGTGTTTTTTCTTCAATGTAATTGGATAGAAGGTACTCGACCCAACAACGCTAGAACTAGAGAAAAACAATTCTTGTATATCTCTCTTCTTGAGATGTACTATCCCCCATCATTCTTTGATATAATGGTACATCTTATCTCACATCTCGTCAAAGAAATTTACTATCTTAAGCCTATTTTCTTGCATCAGATGTACCCATATGAGAGATACATGGGTGTTCTAAAGAAGTACATTAGGAACCGTTCTTCACCCAAGAGTTTCTTTGCACATGATTACTCTAGCGAGGAGGTAGTAGAGGTCATGAGGGTAGACTAGCAGGTTAAGGAATTCTAGGCAAGCAAACAATTACTCCTCCTCCAAAGGCATATGACCAAGCTCATTTCCTTATGTTGTAACAGACGAGCGAAGTGTCACCATACATCGTTAAGCACAATTAGATACTTTCTGTAGAGAACCCATCTCATATTGGAGCTTAGATCGCAAAACAACACATGAAAGGTTCAATAGTTGGTTTCAAGATCAGATTGCTCAATTGAGTACCCCAAGTAGCGAATCGATCAGGTAGCTAACAGCAGGCCCTATATACACAATTACAATATATCAAGGTTACCATATAAATGGTTATACATTCTACACATTTAATCAAGATAGCAAGAGCACAAATCAGAATAGTGGTGTTCGTATAGATGTCTACGACAACAACAATGTAAAGAGCACATATTACGGTCAAATAGAGGAGATTTGAGAACTTGATTACCTAGGGTTCAAGATACCTCTATTTCGATGCCACTGGGTCAATGGAACAAAAGGCGTTATGGTCGACAAGTATGGATTCACTAGTGTCAATCTAACTCAGGTCAGCTATAAAGAAGAACCTTTTGTGCTCGCTAAAAAAGTTGCACAAGTATTTTATGTGCCTGATATGACAAATAAGAAGCTTCACGTTGTCCTAGCTAGAAAAAGACGGATTGTGGGTGTTGAAAATGTTGTTGATGATGATGAGTACAATCAGTTTGATGAGATAACTCCTTTGGCTACCACGATCATGCCACAGGTTAAATCGGATGAAAATACTTCGTTCCTATGCTCAACCATGCTGATGGATTGTACATTAACAAAGTAAGAAAACAAAAAGTGTAATAGTTAAATTGTATGTACAATTTATGTTGCGATGATCGATCTTCTTTGTAACATCGTGGACATTTCCCTTTTAAGTGTAACATTTACATTTCTAATTTGTGTAATATATGTACAATATCTTCTTTGTAATATTGTGAATTTTGTAGAGGCCAAAGAATTTTGTGGCAAGTTATATATATGTGGAGACATATGGTGAGGGAATGGGGTTCGGCATGAAACTTGTGCGGTCACTTTTGTTGTGACCGCACAAGTTTTGTGCTGAAGTCTACACTCAACCATTAGTGATGGGCGATAGTTAATGCACGTCACTGTTGCGAAGTCATTAGTGACAGGCAATAACTACCACTCGTCACTAATGATCGACGCAGTCATTAGTGATGGGTGGTAGTTATTGCCCGTCACTAATGATGCTTATTACTATAGGAAGTTAGTGGATATTAGTAGATGCCATCTTTAATTGCCATTAGTTACCCATCACTAATGTTAGATTATAAATATGATTAGGTAACTGGTCATATTTATAGGAAGGCGCTCCCAAATTATTCACGTATTTTGGGCAGTCTGAGGATGTGTAGCCCACGTAGCTAGACTCCGTGGTCCCATACAGTTCTAGAGAGAGTTTTAGTGGTGTCTCCTTGTTATTCTCTAAATACACAATCCTCTTGACTCAGTCTAGACATGTATTTGGAGAACAGCAGGGAGATGCTGTCGAAATTCTCTCTGAAACCGTACGGGACCATGGAGTTTAGCTATGCAGGCCGTACATCCTCGGATGGGATTTACGACCTATCCTTGCCTATTAGTGTCCAAAGTGTAGGTTCGTTCCATCGCACATTTATTGGTGATAATACTTGGTTTGATTTTTTATAATGAAACATTAAGGTCTCCCTTCTCTTAATGTTTAGATATCTAGCCATTCCTCTTCTAGGTCTTCTAGCTCTATCGACAAGGTCGAGCTAGTAATGAAGAAGCCAAGAGCACAAGCAAAGTGGCCGATGGACAAGCTAACCATCAAGGAGGTAGACAACGATGGCATGCCAATAGATAGAGCGGCCATGCAGTGTGTTGAGGAAGTTGGCAGGATTAAATGCACGGGAGAGAGTCCCATTGACCCTAAGGAAGTTTGACGATCTCAGTCGAGAACAGAAGAATGCACTCTTCAATGATGGGATCAATAATTTCTTAGAGTTTACTATGAAAACCAAGATGACATCGTATAGGACAGCGATAACAATGATTGCTAAGCTATGGAGGTCTCACAAGAGCAATCTTGTAACAAACTTTGTCGCTAAAGACATCGAGCCTTTCACTAAGTTTCCGTACCTAAAAAGTAAGGACTGGGATCAATTTATAAAGATGAAGAGCTCAGATGTATTCAAGACAAAAAGCTCTGCGAAGAAGGAGCTATGGGCTAAGAATAAGCTGCCCCACAACCTTGGCATGACTGGTCATGTGGAGAAGAAAGATAAGTAGATGGCCGAAGATGCCAAACTAGCAAGTGAGGGAAAAGAAAATCCGTGGCAACAGTTTCCCAGAAGATCACAGGCATTTCTAAGGGCTCAGGGGAAACTGGCAGAAAGTGGTGAAATAACATTCAGCTCGAGCAAAATGGCAACAGTAGCTTAGAAGGTCAAAGATCTTGCCATGCAGTCATCAGAAGGATCCTTCACTAGGGTGCGGGAGAAGGATGTGCTTAAAAGTGCTTAGGAAACCTAGAGCACCATGGTCACATGAGAGGCATGTCTAGCTCGCAAGGCTGAAGTATGGTTTTCCAGACAATGCTGACATGTATAAGAAGCGAAAAAGTTCCATGGGAATTGATGTCAAAGAACTGACACAGTCCATCACACAAAGTGTATATTCAGACCTCATGAGGAGGTTTGCTGCAGAGGGTGTTGTCGTTCCAGCTAGAGCTTCACTTGGGAGCCCCGGATGTGCAAGAAAGATCAGCCAAGCTTCAAGAGAGGATGAGCAACCAGACCCAACCCCCTTATCTCACGAGACTGTGCTAGATACCATTGACCAACTCACTAAACCCACCCCATGCTCGCTTGTCATAAGGCATGGGGGGTATCAGATGGAGGTGGCTAGGAGACATGTCTTCCTAGATGTGCATAAGCTATACACGGTCCTGATAAGTGAGGGGTATGTAGACGTGTTTGTCGATTATGTGCACTACAATGTAGAAGATACTGCACTGCATATTCCTCCAAATGACTAAATCAGCAAACTAGGCCAGGCCATCTACAAAGGATACAATGGAGCCGGGGCCAAATTATTGTCGAGCCCAACACATCTAATACCTAGGCTCAGGTGATTCATGCTCAACCTCAACCTCAGGCTCCTGTTCAACCTCCTATCATCGAGAAAGAGAAAATGGCCATTGTTGTGCCACCTCCTGAAAAGCCAACGGTCAACAAATCCAAAACCAAGAAGACCACCGCCAAAAAGCCAAAAAAAGCTGCAAAACCCAATGTGGGGTTAGTCTGGACTCAGCCAAACCATAAGTACTCATATGGCAAGCCTTTACTAGCACAAGATCAGCTAAAAGGCAGGGCAATCTCTAATAGATGTACATGCATTCTATCTAGCTGGCTGCAACATAAACAAGAGATCAACTTGCTACGATGATAGACATTGTAAGTCACTTAACCTAGCATTTCAATTAAGGTCGATATTTAATTATATGGTATTAATTACTTTTTTAAATTTGTAAGCTAATGTGGATAGAATGCAAGAAAAGATGACCATTCCTATTTCTCAACCCACAGATGTTAGCATCGTCAGCCATCGAGTCCGATAGGGAGACATGTGTGACCTACATAACTAAATTCTTATCCCTATACATTTGAAAAGAATATTTTACAATGGGCACAAACAACATGGGAGGACACTGAGTCCTACTACTCTTTGCCCCCAAGTAGAATATCCTATAGTATATCGACTCAGCAAGACTGTTAGGACCCAATGGTGACTGCACCGAGAGAGACTACTCTATAATTAGAAGCATAATAAGCGAGTAAGGTTTTCTTCACTTTATTATTACAAGTTGAACCTTTAACCTATTCTCACTAGACTCATTTTTGTTGTATCTCATTATAGAGCTTTCGGTGCTAGTGCCGGTACATCAAATGGAATGGAATGCTGATAATTGGTGCATAAAACTATAGTACCGATAAGTCTCTAAATGTTTCCCTAATCAAAATTAAATGTGTTATCCTCACTAATTGTGTATTTCTATAACAGTGCTACACTCAACTTCATGGAAACAATGCAGGTTTTATGTCGCATACCATATGATGATGGCCTCAGAGGCAGCGGAACTTCAAAAGCCAGAAGTAAGATACTATCATATATGTAATTGTTTTGTTGAATTTACTTTTCACTTATATAAACATCGACTAATGTAAAGAACACATTTCGTAGGAATTCAGTATACCTAAAAATTTTCTCAAGGAGACTGACTTACATGGTATCCGAGGACAGCTAGGGACATTCTTAAAAGAATAAGTCATCTCTTCGAAGGAAGATTTCCATTGTAGTGGCATGAATTAATTTTTGTTGGTTGTGATGAAAATATGACTTGTAACAGTTGGTGGACTGTGTCAGGGATGTAACCCCCAGGTACCCCACAATTGAGCTTATTAGTCTAGACCGAGAGCAGGCCAAGTCCAGCATTGGCATCCGGTTTGGCCCGTGGAGGGGGGTTCGGCTTCGATAAGGAAGGCTGAGTCCTTATCGGGTGACTGGACTCTAGATATGGTGTGAAGGGATATGTTTGTACCAGAATCCATGTAATTAAGGATTTAGTACCCGAGTTCGGTAGGTAATCTTAAATCGACTTAGGATAGAGTCCTGTATTGTTGGGCTCACCTCCTGAGTATATAAAGGAGGCAAGGCACCACCTAGAGGCATCTATTCATATAATCGTCTAGAATCTTCATATTTTTCTTGCTTTCGATGCTGTCAGTGAATCACCAGCCAGTCCACTCAAGGGGGTACCCGAGGTGATGATTATATATGTGTAAGGGAAGCGCAACGTCTTTGAACCCAGTGTTTTGGTGTGTACTATGATGATGGATCTTACAATACGACGTAATCAAGCTATAGCGGCTTGGAGCATCGAAAGCAAGAAAAATACGATAGAGCTAGATGGTTAGATGATGTGAATAGATGAGATTAGATGCCTCTACGGTGTTCTCGCCTTCTTTATATACTCAGGAGGCAAGCCCAACCACCCAGGACTCTATCCCGAGTAGAACTTAGATTGCCTACCAAACACAGGTGCTAAATCCCTATTTACAAGGATTCTAGTACAAATAAATCTCTTGATATCATATCCGAAGCTTAGCTATCCGATAAGGTCTCAACTTTTCTTATCGGATACAAAACCTTGATTATGGGCCATACCGGACGATCAATGCTGGTCTTGGCTTGCTCTTGGTCTGGTCTGATAAGCCTAACTGCGAGGTACCCAGGGGTCACATCCCCGATAGATGCCTTAAGCATCCATAGCTTAATTGTGTCATATTGTAAGCTCCACCATCATCTTATACACCAAAACACTGGACATAGTGTTATTATCCTCCGGGAGACCCGAACCAATATAAATCTTGGCTCTTATGTTCTAGAGTCGATCATCGAGTTCGAAGGCGTTGCGCTTTCCTTACACATATCTAATCACCACATCGGGTACCCCCTTAGGTGGACTGCTCGGTGATTCACCGACACCTAGGTACCCTACAATGGGCTTTATCAGTCTAGACCAAGAGTGGGCTTAGCTAGCTTTGGAGTCCGGTATGGCCCATAAAGAGAGGTTCGATTCCGATAGGGTATATCAGTGCTATAACTAGAAACCAAACACCATAATCCAGTATGAGGAGATATACTTGTAACAGAATCCTTGTGATTAGGAAATAAGCCAAGAGTTCGGTATGATATCCTAGATATTGGGGAATCGACTTAGGCTAGAGTCCTGTGTTTGTTGGGCTCGCCACTTGATTATATAAAGGGGGCGAGGCACCCCTAGAGACATGCTTTATGCTTTCATAAGCTCTTGCATTGTATACCTCAGCCAATCATCAATCTACATACACATAGGACGTATGGCTATTATCCTTTGGGAGGCCTGAACCTATATAAATCTTAGCTCTGATCTTTAGAGTCGACCATAGAGCTCTAGAGGGCAACACTTCCTTGCCATCTTATTCACCACCTCGGGTACCCCCGTAGGTAGACTGATCGATAATACACTGACATGAACAACTTATTTATGTAATGTATGCTTTGGTTTTACAATACAAATTATGTTGTAGTATTTTGTGATGAAACTTCTGTGATGTGTTTATAATGTACAATATTGTTTTCCAAATCCTACCTAAAAATTTATTTTTTACGATATGACTATAATATTAGTGACAAGCCTAAATAAATACCCGTCACTAGAAATAACCTATAGTGACGGGTGTCAGTGCTGGCCCATCACTAAAGGGTTTGCATAGGTCCACGTTCGGACCAGCATGACACCCTTTAGTGATAGGTCACAGTGTAACCTATCACTAAAGGGTACCCTATAGTGACAGGTTAACATTGTGGTCCGTCACTAAAGGGTACTCTATAGTGACAGGTAAATATTTTGGCTCGTCACTAAAGGGTCTCTTTAGTGATGGGTATTTACCCGTCACTAATGACAGGACTTTACTAACATGATAAGAGTGACGTGAGATATGCTCGTCACTAATATAGGTTATTACCCATCATTATAGGTAATTTCTGTAGTAGTGAACCTAAACCTCTTTGTGGTGGGAATGGTAGCATCTGAATCATTTCATTTACTTTCTACACAATTAGCTTCATTCATTTAATCAAAGTATCTTTGCTTTGAGGAATTAATTTCATTTATTTATTCGATTGAAAGACTAAATGAATTTGATAACATTTGCCTATCCCAACTTATTTAGGCTTGCTAAGGTGTGGCAAAGAATTTGATAACCTCAATTTAGACAAATGTGACAATTTTTATTGGCAAATGGTGACAAATTGTGGATTATTACATCTTAAAAAAGTGTGTCTTTATAATTCCAATAAAAGTTGCTGTTGTTGAAGTTTGTTTTTATAAGGACTCTTTTATGGTACATCTTTTATCTTGTAAAGAGGTAAGAGATATAATCAATCTTAGCCACTAGTTAAACTGACATATTACTTCTTAGGAGGTAAGAGATAAGATATCAACTTCTTTTAATCATGCTCGTTAGATTAGCGTGGTCTATTACCTCTTAGGAGGTAAGACGTTAACTTTTTTTAATCATAATCATTGTATCTATAAAAATGAATGTTACTTATTAATTCGATTTATCTTAGAATTTGCCATTTATAATGTATCGCGGCATTCAATATACTACGCGAACATGCCTTGCAAGTGTGCACACTTACTGGTTTTCGAAAACTTCAGAGGATACTTGAGTTAAAAACAATCTGTTGCGAAGAGATAGAAACACGTAACGTTGCTCGCGCTTTGATAACTGACTATTCCAACATGTGTACTACACTACTACTTCCAGGGATTTAATCCCAAGGTGAATGCGAGAACCTATCTG
This sequence comes from Zizania latifolia, assembly GCA_000418225.1. Lineage (NCBI taxonomy): Eukaryota > Viridiplantae > Streptophyta > Magnoliopsida > Poales > Poaceae > Zizania > Zizania latifolia. The sequence goes on from ASSH01052512.1 coordinate 11,446, forward strand.
AGTTAAGTCTTGAACCAAGGTAAGTTAGCAAGTTCCACCACGAAGACCTTAACCAACTGATCGAGCACTAAGTTCGCTGAGGAAGAGTAATTTCGTACATCATATAAACTAATAAGATATTTTGCCGTATGTGTGATCAACCTCCATAATATATATAAATATCAAATTTCTGAGTAATATCATATTTAACAATATAAATTTTATACAAACCTAGTCGCTCGAATGCAGAGGCCAGCCTGCTAATTTGTATAGAAGAAAAGGTGGAGTGGGCAACTATATTCTAGATCAATCATTGCCCCTTAACTGACCAAGGTTTACAAACACATTAAAGGTGATCCAGCAACTATTAAAGCGAACAACAATCCAGGAGGCTATCTAAACAACTTGTCGATGTATTTTGCTCCAGCATACCTTCAGCTTTGATAGTACAACGACAGAGAAATGACAGTACTTACAAAAGATTCTAGCATTTCTGTCTAACCAAAATGGAGCGTAGATGAGAGGGATTGCCGAGTTGCAGCCTTTTAAATGCTCGGAACGAATTGGAAGTTGTATTGAAACCCACCAATTATCTCTTCGCGGTTCTAATTCAATCCAGGTGCAGGCGATGTTTTCGATATATATCTATTGCAACTGTAGTTGGCAGATCAATGTCCAGCTGTAACGTGTAGGGTGTCATCTAGTTCATTATATGGTGGACCATATTTCGTAGATTTTAATTCAACATATGACGTCTTGATTGCGTGCATTCTGTTGGCTACTTGTTTCATGCTCATCCGTTCACTTGGTAATTTGCGCGTACAAGAAAGCGCTACTTGTAGCAGAGACATCAAGCACTGGTGGACAGCATCTTCTAGTGTCATGTTTGTTTGATTCGTGTTCATGTACTCTTCTGCGAGGCGAGCATCAATCACTTGAGATATCTGATGTGGAAAGTGACTGTCAACAAAGTTGACAATGTCGACTCCATCTTTGAACATAGGATCAGTCGGCCTTTTGCCAGTTATAAGCTCCAGGAGCACTATCCCGAAACTATAAACATCCCCAGACGTTGATGGATGACCGCCTCCAGCATACTCTACATAGAGATATCAGAGAAAGTACAGTAATATATATTTAGCCATCTAATAAAAACTGAAAGTTCAGAAATAGCTAGCCGTATTACCTGGAGGAATATACCCTATAGTACCCTTAACACCCACTGTACTAGTTGAGCCTGTTGATGTCGACCAACAGTGAATATAAAATCTCGCGATGCCAAAATCTCCCAAAAGAGCATTCATGTCATCAGCTAGAAGTATGTTGCTGGGTTTCAAATCACAATGGATAGTTGTCCTTCCACATTCATGGTGTAAATAGTCCATTGCATCGGCTATGTTAACGCATATGCTAATTGTTTGGCTTAAATCCAGACGTCTGGGACATTTCCCTTCCTCTGCTTTTTCATGTATCCAAGTGTCTAAGTTTCCATTAGGCATGTACTCGTAAACTAAAGCTTTGAAAACATTGCCCGTACTGTCTATGGTCGAGCATGCAGTTATGATGGGAAGAAGATTTCTATGTTGGATGCTTCTAAGTGCTTCACACTCTGACATGAAGCTTCTTTCTGCACCTCCCATCTCAAGGTTGAAAACCTTCACGGCCACTTCCAATTTATATTCCTTCAACTTTCCTCTGTATACCGTACCATAGCTTCCTCTACCAACAAGGTTAGATTCTGAGAAGTTTCTTGTGGCTTGGGCTAGATCATTGTAAGAAACCTTTAGAAAATTCTCACCAAAAGAATCTGAGGACATGTATTTTTCTCTCGGCTTCATCTTCTCAAGAAGTAAGAAGTAGATAATTAATATGAGTGACATGAAGCCAAATATAGGGATCAATACTCTAATCAAATAGTACGGTGTATCTCTTCTCTTAGAAACAACTTGGCATGGGGGCATATGGAGATCCATCACTCCTCCACATAGTCCTAAGTTTCCCTGGACTGAAACAATAGAGGCATTTGCAAATATTCCAGTCATTGGTATTTCTCCTTCGAGATGATTGTACGAAAGGTCCAGCTTGGTCAGGACTGGTAGAAAATTTAGAGTTGTTGGAATGGTGCCCGACAAGTTGTTGTGGGAAAGATTGAGTATGTTCATGCTACTTAGGTTGCCAAAGGTTGTTGGAATATTTCCGCTTAGGAAGTTTTTGTCCATTTGGATGATTGCTAATTGTTCACACTGGACCAAAGTGTCAGGAATATTCCCAGTAAGCTTGTTTCCTGATAATCTTAGATCAATTAGTTGTGTAAGCTTGCTAACTTCTATAGGTATGACGCCTTCGAAATTGTTATAACTTAGGTACAACTGCTGGAGTTGTGAAAGATTTCCCAATGTGGATGGTATGGGACCTTCTAGTGCATTATATGATAGTGAGAGCTCTGACAAATTTGTAAGCTCATCGATAGAAGATGGAATTGACCCAGAAAAGTTATTATTATGGAGAAGTAGCACTTGCAGGTTTCCCAGCTTTCTAGCCCAACCTTCGATTGAGCCAGTAAGCTTGTTTGAACTTAGACTTAACCTAGTCAGGCCTCGAAGGTTTCCAATGCTTGGCGGAACATCTCCTAACAGATTGTTTGCACCCAGTAGGAGGTGTTGAAGTTTCGGGGAAAGGTCTCCAATTGAATTCGGTATGGGACCTTCCAGTGCATTAGATCTCAGTGATAACCCTTCTAGATGACTACAGTTTCTCAACGCGTGTAGGAACTCCCAACCATGGCCGTCTGATGCCTCTAAACTATTATTCTCGAGATTAAGAGAGGTTAGTTTAGAAAGTTTTCCGAAAGAACTAGGGACTTGTCCGGTGAAATTGTTGTTTGACAAATCTATTTCTTCTAGTTGCAAAGTGTTTCCTAGAGAAGCTGGGATTTGACCTTCGAACATGTTGTTATTCAAGCCAAGAACTTGGAGATTTGGTAGCATAACACTAATGTTTCGTGGCAATGCCTTGCCCATCATATTGAACTCCAAGCTTAAAACTTGAAGAGAAGAAAGATTTAATTGGCCAAGTGGGATCTCACCTGTTAGCCCGTTTTGACCTAGGAACAATACGAACAAGTTTGGCAACTGCCAAAGCTTGTTCGGAATGGTCCCCTCTAATTTATTTAAGGCAAGGGATATTCGTTCCAAGGTAGTGATGTTGCCAAGGGTCGGTGGGATGCTCGCGGTAAGATTATTCGCTGCAAGGCTTAATAAATTTAGATTGGAAAGAGAGCCTAACTTCGGTGGAATCGCACCAAATAGATCATTTGAATGGACATCTAAGATTCTTAAGCTGGAGCAATTTGTAAATTCATCAGAAATTGTCCCATGTAAATTGTTTTCGTTCAGACAAAGTGTCTGCAGTTGATTAAGATTGCCGAGAAGAGGTAAAGGGCCAAATAAGTTATTTTTGCTGAGGTCAAGCACACTGAGGAAGGATAGGTTTCCAACAGAGGAACTTATTTTGCCTAACAAACTTTGGCCGGTGAGATTGAGCGCCTCCACACGCCAGGGTCGTGTGGAGGTGCAGGTGACACCATTCCACCTGCAGAAGTGGGTGCTGGAGTTCCAAGTATTTAAGGCTCCATATGGATCGCTGGTGATGCCCTGCCTAAATTCAAGCAGTGAGATCTGGTCGGCTCTGTTACCACGTACCGTTGAGCAATCCACGTTACCAATCCCATAACATAGCAGCAAGAATGCCAGAAGTGCCATGGCTAGTTTTGTTGGTTGGATAAAACACACACGGCCCATATTACCTATAAAAAATATAAAACTATGTACATTAAGGAATACTATGCAGGCTTAATTGTTTCCAAATGTGCATTCTCTCTTCACTTCAACTACAGTAATAAGCACGATAGATTTTGGCGGTGGTTAAAACATAGTACAATAAATAGAGGTACTTATACGCTTTTCCTTAAGTGATCTGCAAATATTAATGCTGATGAGAGAGAGAGAGAGAATGGGACACCTTTGCTCGGCAGGAGCTTTGCAGAACTGCTCGGTGTCTTGGTGTTGCCGAGCGTGGTGGTTCATGAACTCTGAACTTGCTCACCTGACTCAGACACCCAGGCCCAAGGGGGGTTTAAAAACAGTTTTACATCATTCTCACATCCACACACTGCCTTGTCTCAGCTTGACCGCCATTGGAGCGAAGACCTGGAGTCCGTCAAACTTGCCGGTTACTGCAACTTTTCAGCACATCCCCAGCGCTGCCGTCGCTGTTTGAGATGGACAAGGTTGTTGTGGCATGTCCAGCCTCGAATCGGACAGTCCACTATTCATCTATCACTCGACTTTTCAGCCAGAACTGGACAGAGAAATTCTTTGCTGATTGCGACCTGGCTGGCTCGGCGGTGGATGCTGACAAGCTCTAGCACACGAACGGCTTACCTTTCAAGATTCTCGTTCCACGAATTGGTTTTGGTTCTTTGCGATCATAGTGCTTCCAGAATTTGTTTGTGTGGACATGATTCGTTCCTTGACAGAGCAGCGGGTCATGCAAGGTTGTGCATATCTGATTTTGACAAGAATG
>KE372010.1:4621-15999 GCA_000418225.1 Zizania latifolia
CCCGCAGCAGCGTCTCCTCCTCTGGCGAGCCCGCGACCAAGCCGCCGCCGCTCGCCCGCAGGGCCAGCACAAACACCATCGCCAGCAGCCGCCGCGGCAGCCGCAGCTCCCCGCCGGACATGAAGCAACGCACCCAACGGAGTGCTAGCTCGGCAGCTAGCCGACGCAGGAGTAGTAGATCGTCGAACGCGAGGTTATGTGCAGCGGCGGCCCACGGAGTTGTACTGCGGCAAGGCAGAGCCACGGCGGGGGGTAGTACAGGATGGCGACGAGACGACGGCGGCAAAGGTCAAAGCGTTTGGTCGAGCCGCGCTTTCAGATGGGCGAGTGGAGTGTGACGGACTCTACGTCGCCTCGAGGCTACAACTTGGTATCGGGAGAGAGAGAGAGAGTCGGTAGGTTGGTGGTGGGTGCGCGCGCCGGGGCTCGGGTGCGGCCACCAGACGACGACGACGAGTCGACGACGTCCAACCGTTCGGCCTCGGCCCCGCGGTTTCGGGTTGGAAGACGCGTGGAGCGTTCGTGCGGCGGTTGGGTGCGTAGCGTTTTCGCCTCGCCTTTTTGGATGTCATTTTTCGCGGGAAAGCATTGAGACGGGTTGAGAAGTCGTTGAGAATATCCACTAGTTTTTAATCTTGTCATCGACCGCTAAACTATAGTAACCACAGTAATTATGTTAATAACCATAGTAACTGAGCCAATTACTATTATGGTACATACCGAAGATGAAAGAGATAAGTTAAAAGAGGGAGGTGATATTGCACGGGGTTGAACTGGGCTAAGAGGCTAGACCTAGTTTCAGTTATTACGGTTTTCAATCTTTTCAGCCGACGGTTATCAGTTTATGATTAGGGTTAGAAAATTAGCTCAGGCTTATGAGCCAACTCAAGGCTTGGCTTGACTCGTAGGTGAAACGAACCGAGTCTGAGCCAGTGTTTTGGCTCAGTTCTGAACCGAGCTAGCTCATGAGCTGCTCGTTTGGCTCGTAAGCCTGATCTATTTTTATAATTTTAACATATAAGATATTTTATTTTAGTGTGATACCTAGTATTTAGTGTATATCACAATTCTTATTAATTGTTCATATTTTATTCTTAAACATAGTAAATATCAATATATCATGTTTAAATTTAGATGTTCTAATTTGTAATCTGCATACAACATATATTGAAATTGCTACGCTTGTGAGATAACTCAGTTCATAAACAAGTCGAGCCAAGCTCATTTTCTAACGAGCCACACCGAGATGGCTCGGCTCAGCTCGTTTCCATAACTATAACAGGCCACAAGCCCACAACGCTGATACCCACTGGAGGTGAAGGAGAGCTGAGTTAAGAGAGAGGCGGCGGTGCGGCTGAGAGGCTGGGCCCACCTGGGATATCACCTAGGCCCAACATGCTTGTGCCCAGAGCAGCAAAAATGCAAAATAACTTAAATCAGGCACTGTTCACCGTTCCTCTGACTGAACTCCTCAGGTCAGAGAACCCTAATCCAATTATTTTTCTCTGTCTCAAGTCTCAACCAAGACTTCAACAGGGTGATCATGGGAATCCTTCAACACATGTTGGTGGATAGAGGTCATTTCAGTTGAATGGCTGGGATTTCATCTGAAAAGTAGGAATTCACAGCCGGTTTCTAGCTAGGAATGGGATAATTCACTACAAGCTCTCGGATAACTGCACCTTAAAACTACGAGGTAGTGAGATGTACCCGTTTTATACCATACAGGCCGTACTCCTATACATAATTAATTGAAACTTTTCGTACAGTTGGGAGGTCCCCTTGATCTGGTGAGAGATTCCATCATGATCAACAACAAGCAACTGCATTATGGTATGTGCAATGCATGCCATGCAAGAAGCTAGTTAGAGAGATGTTTCTGCTGTGCAGATTTTGTTCAGACATTCTGGAGAGCAGCAGGCACAATGGTTAACAAATCAATTCATCACTTCAGAGTTCAGAGAAGATGTGGGGCTCTGCTGACACTTGAGAAAATGAGGAGCAGATGTCTGAAATGAACATGTGATGAGCTGCTGGCTGTGTGTTACAGCTTTATTGATGAGTCATTTTGGTTTATCAGTAATGCATGGTAGATTGGCATCAACTGACAGAGACAGAGGTAGCAGTGAACTGGAATTCAGAATTGTGTAATGCAGGGGGAAAGAAACAGAGTTTATTATATGATCTTGATCAGATCATGATGAGTACTTGGAGAAAAGTTTACACTTTACATATATATGATGTGTCTCGCTATAACAAAACAATCAAGTAATCGAAACTAAGAAAATGGAAATTAAGGGGGTTGTCACGGAATCAAAAGCTGATCAATCCATGCATTTCTTCGTCTTCGGCTCGGTCGTCTTGCTGGGAGATCGATGGTCGAGTGAAGTTAGTTGACGACGGAGCACTTCTTCCTGATCTCGCCCTGGGCGCCGGTGAGCACGTCGACGTTGCCCATCTTGACCATGGAGGCGGCGAAGTCGGCGAAGAACTCCTCCTGGAAGCCGGCGGCGTGGCGCTGCACGTAGGCGCGGGTGAAGCTGTTGGTGAGCAGCGCGCCGTCGGAGTGGAAGAGCCCGCGGCGCTTGGCGACGTGCTTGAAGTAGCCCAGGTCGAAGGTCCTGAAGCTGCCGGGGTCCATCTCCACCACCGTCGTGTTGTCGTCGAGGCTCGGGCACTTGCTTCTCAGCCTCGCCATGTACTGCACCTCCAGCGTCGGGTCGACGTCGTGGACGTTGTCCATGCCGGTGAAGTTGTACAGGCGGTCGCTGAAGGAGAAGCAGTGCGACGTCCCGATCGTGTGCCCGGCTGATCGATATCATATACACGCGTGTCGAGTCACAGATCAATCCAGACGCCATTGCTGAATAGCCAAAGCTTTTGGTAGGGTGTTGCAATGGTGGTTACGTACCGGAGAGGACGACGAGGTCCTTGATGTCGAGGTTCTTGGCGGCGAAGAGCTGGGTGAGCACGGTGAAGTTGGCTGTGGGAGGCGGCAGCTGGTTGGTCTCGTTGGAGATGGACACCCTGCCGTCGCGGCGGCCGAGGGGAACAGCCCAGAAGGGGCCCTTGCTCTGCAAGAAGACTCGGTGTCAGTGACTCGGTGTCTGCTTGGTGGCATGGTCGGCCATGCATTGCGTTGAGCTTAGCTCACCAGCCACACGGCGTCCCTTGCCATGAGCGCGAGCACGTCGGCGCAGGATACGGTGTCCGGGCACGCCTTCTCCACGGCGGCCTTGACCCTCTCGACGAAGCCGAATCCCCGCAGCGTCTGGTTCGGCGTCGCGTCCTTCTCCGCCGTGTTGTTCCCCTGCGTGTCGAGCAGGACCGAGCCGTCGCATCCCTGCATTAATCCATCCATGAAAACGTCAGGCAGCCTGATCGAACACTACGAGACCCTGCAGCTTGAGCTAGCTAACCGCATTGACGACGACGCCATGGACGGATGCGAGCTTACCCTGACGAAGCAGTCGTGGAAGTGCATCCTGAGGAGCGGGCCGGCGAGGCTGGGCGCGGCGGAGAGCGCGCGCACCATCTCCCTACGGACGACCGCCTCCACGCTGGGGCACGTCTGGCTGTAGAACTTCTCGTCCAGCTGCGCCGACGCCGACGCCACCGCCGCCGCCGCGACCAGCAGCGCTAAGGATATCGCCCTCGACGCCATCACCACCACCAAGCTCGAGCTAGCTAGCTTACTCCTCCCTGGCTAAGCTAGGCTACAACACTTGTGCTGCTGCTGCTGCTGCTGAGTACTGAATTGGTGGCCAAGAATTGGCGCGAGATTTATAGCGGCGCCGGCCGGCCTGTCGTCCCGACGCCTGCATGTGGTAGGCTGGCTGTCTTCCTTTCTGAAGAATCACGCATGGCTCCATGGGTTGTTCTTGTTTGCACTTTGCGGAATCTTTCTGTAGCAGGTACGCACGCGTGCCCTCTCTAACGATGTAAATGTAATCTGGGATTTAAAAGTCAACCATAAATAAACGAAACGTAGTTATATTTATACATCTATTTTTTATCCTCCATTTATGAATACTTATCAGTTTTAATAAGTATTCATAACTTTTATATTATATAATATAAAAAATATCGTTAATCAAACCTTATATTAAATTAAACTGGTACATTGGGTTTATATGGGTTAATGGGTCAGCCTAGTTGCATCCATATTCCATAATGCATCAGGGCACAAAACGATATGCAGCGCAGACAGGTAGACAGCCAAAAACGCAAGTAGTACCAGTGTACCGCACAAACTTTTTAATCAGCTACGGCAACAGTCGGTTGCGGAGTTCTGATCAGCACAGACGCCGGGCAGGAGTCAAGAGTGCAGCACCCACTGGTTGTTAGCATCACCGACCAACGAGAAAAAGAATTCGTCATCAGTATATATATACATGCGAAAAATGCTTAATTATAGAAAGTACAGAAAATCGAACAATATTTTAACATTAAGTGAAAAATATTTTAAACAGATGCAACATTCAAAAATATTATTTGTAACAAAAAAACACTATATGTAACACCCAAAAATGTTAGTGTTGTATATAGTGGTTTTTTGGTGTTACAAACAACATCATCAAATATTATATTTGCTTACAATATTTTGATCAAATGTTAAATATTTTTCACTAAGTGCTAAAACACCGTTCAATTTTTTTGTTTTTTATTTGCCATGGACATCCGGATGCTAGTTGTGTCCATATACATGTATCGCCACAGCCGTGCTAGAAAATTTTAAGTCACTGTGATAAACTCTAAAGTGATCTATATTTGATATTTTATATGACTGAGCAACGTAAATCTTGCTAGAGCAAATTGATCTATCTAGAAAGTATATTTAAGATATTCAGTCTAACTCGAAGACCTTTGCATTTAAGATCGTGTGCGGCTATATATCTCGCACTTACCGAGTGACTGGCCTGTAGCATGCGTGTGCTTTGCATGGAATCTAAAGCAACTGATCGGTCGCTGGTGGTCAGTTTAATTTCTCGCTGTCAACTTCTGAACTGCACAACTGGGAGAAGGATATGATCCAAATGCATGCTCTTGTGCTTACAAGCTAAGTCGTCGGCCAGAGCCATGCAGAGAGGAGCTGATCAGAGAAAGTATTGCGACTTACATCTGCTAGCTGTAAGCCTGTAACCATCAGTTGTAGTCGTGTATTCTTGCAGCAACAGCCAAAAAACTGACACAAGGATTGTTTCATACTTCAGAACAAGCGTATTGTTTGACAAAGGTGGATTTTCATACATCTGAAAACGTGCTATCATATGCTTCTCATTTCTCGATGTTACGACATGTTTTCAAGACCGGGGTGAGTAGCAAAGGGGCTACGAAAAATTCAAAAAAAAAAACCGACAGCATTGGTACAATGTGTCGTTTAGGGTAGTTTGGTTGTTTTTAGGATATAAGATCGTATATCCTGGATAAAGGGAAGCTGGATGAGTAAAGTCATATTTTGAAAAAGAAAAGTATCTGGTTGGTTGTATCTGAGACCATATGAGAGGATACATGTATGCTGATTTTCTGTTTATTTTGCTGAATCTAAGGTTGTATAAGTGGATACAAGTTGATTTTAGTGTGACTGATAAGTGGGCTCCGTGTTACAGTAGTCAAATTCTGCCATCCTGGATGTGAGTGAAGGCCGATTTGAGCGTATCCACACAGCTAGGCTGAAATCGTATTCTTAAACCTATGAATACAGAATGAATCCACTTATATGAATAATCAAACACTTGAATCTAATACTTGAATCCCACGAAACTATAAGAGGCGGATTCAACTAACGAAAAACATCCTTAACTTGTATGCCTGTCTTGAACGCATGATAGGTTAAGATTCGGGAAAAGATGGTGCTTCTTCCCATTTGTGTCTGGCCAGTGCTGGCTTGTCAGTGTCTGTTTGAATGTAGCAATCCGAGCGATTTCCTGAACAGAGCCGAAGTAGTACAGTACTCAGCTCATGTCCTGCGAATTAGCTTCCCGTTGAATGCACGCAACGGCTGATGAGTCCACTACACGTCCCGTCAGTTCAGCCATTTCTACTGCTCGCCCCTTTTCATTAAATGAACTGGCTAGATCAATCAGCTCATGAACATCCAATCAGTAGAGCAGAAATGCTCCGTCTCAATTCTACTCCTGAAAGCTACCTGGCCGAATCAAAGAGGAGACCACTAGACCAATCACCAGCAATTGGGAGGAAGGAGACAGGAGGCAATTTGCAAGCAGACGACGAGCCGTCGGAGTCGACGTTGCATGCATCCATGCACGCACATGTGTAACTGACAGAGTTTTGCCAGGACAGATGCAGAAGACAGAACGGAGTAGTCGCCGCAGATTAATCCGCAATCACATGAGGTGAGCCGCTGGATCGAATCAATCATCTGCTAACGACTCGTAGATGGGCCAAGAAACGTGGCCGTATAGTAGGTGTTCGCTAGCATTTCGGTCAGAAAAAGGCAAAGCAGGTAGCCAGTAGCACTGTAGCAGCAGCAGGAGGAAGCCAGCTTCAGAGAAAGCTTCATGGGGCTCACGGCCAGTCGGCCACATGGGCAGCTAGCATTAGCAAGCTCAGAGAAGAACAGCCATGGAGAACTCATCAGTGAACTGTTGCTACCTTACCAGCTCCGATTTTTTTCCTTTGTGGGAAACTTTCTTCTGCTAACTCTGATTCTTGTGTCTGCTAGAATAGTCTGATCGTGTTGGGTAGGAGCAGTGCCATCGCAGTTCAAGTTCAGCCACCATCAACTCTTCTTTGAGCGTGTCAGCATGATTTTTAATTTTAGCATGCCCAATTTAATGCTTTTACAGTAGTTTTCGACCAACTCAGCGCGATACATAAAAAAAAAAATCAAAATCGGTTCGATAACACCACTAAACGTACTAATTTCGTTGATAACTGAACCGGCCACGTTGGCCGTTCAACCACCACAAAATAACCGGTATTTAACCAGTTTTGCAAAACCCAGGGTGCATGTGGCCAGTGGCCTCCTGCTGGGCCTCCTGCAAACACGAGTACATTGATTGATTGACAAAATGACAATGAGATGACAATGAGATTTCACCTTCTGATCAGTTTGCAAATGATTAGCACAGCTTGACAGCCATAAAGTATTCTTTATGAACTGTGTAATACTTGGCCGAGCTGGGAAAGGGATTTTTATTCCAAGACCCTCACGCGGCAGGTCCACGAGAATGCCGGCCGGCCGGTCGGCCAGCCGTCCGGCCGAGAACGTGAGCATTTCCGGCGGACTCAGGCAGTGGGCCCGGCAAGTCAGTGAGTGTTGAGCTTTATTAGAGGCCATGTGCCCATGTTGGGCCATGGGAAGCTCGTTTGCTTAGCCAGTTAGCCTAATCAAGCAGGCCGTTAATCCGGCCCAATAAGGAAGTTACCCTTTAGAGTTGGGCCTGAATGTTAACCTATATTAGGCCCTAAGCATAAGGGGCTATTGTTGGAAAATATTCTCGTAGTATTTACGAACCATTGATAACTTATTACATTTTGTTGTCGTCCATGAAATCGAAGGTCATAGAAAGGATTGTGGACGCCTTCCAAAGTTAGGAGGGGACTCCAAAGAATGCACCCATATCTAAAGCCTAGAGCCCTTCCGATTCAGAGGGCTTTAATCAGCTGCCACCTGAATTTATCCAAATGCACGCATGGAGTGCCTACCATAATCTACAACAAGATTGGCCTTAATTGTGATTGGCCTCGATATCTACATAAGGCGAATCGACTAAAGTGAATAATGTACATATAATCGTTACAACCGTATCTATATGGCTAATTACATTGTAACTCATACGTAATTTCATATATAATCTCTGGTAAGACGATACCGAATGAGGGTTCATCTATCTTACATTATCTATAAAATGCCTATAAATACTTCTCATGGTAGTGGTAAAGGGCAGAAGCAAGTAAACTATTTTATACCTAGAGCTAAGATAGAAGAAATCTTTGGAGCCCTCTCCAAAATACACTCATTGTATTATTGTTTTCTATTATATATAATAAATCTTAACAGTATGTAAGGTTATTATCCTACGAGAGGTTCAACCCTAGATAAATCTACTATGTCTTTCAAGTCATTCTTCCTGTCCTTCCAATCTTGACCGTGCTTCACAGGCTCCGACTTGACTGTTACGGTCTCATCGTACATAGTTGGGATAACATGTTCATTTCTCAACACCCTTTGCCTAGACATAACCCATAGGCCATATAGTTGCCATATTGGTTTACCAGAAAGCAATTGGGCCAAATGAGCCGTAAGTAGAAGGGACTAGGGAGGCCGGGCCAGCTAGGTTAGGTTGAGGGCTCCTTTGAAACCTAGGGTTCTCAAAACAGAAATACAAAAATGTTTGATCAGATTATCATATATCATAGAATATTATAAGATTTTAAAACAAAGAAATACCAGAAATAATATCTTTGAATGGGTCACATGAATTTTGAAAGAAATCACACATGTAAGAGAGAGTAGAGAGAGAGAGAGAGCAAGCATGTGACTTCTTAAAGGAAAAAAAGCAACAGATATAAACTAATGTTCATCTTCCTTTGAAATTGGACTTTAAAACTCCAATCCAATGGATTTTTTAAACCAGGCCTCTTTTAGAATGTAGGATTTTCGTGGGAATTTTGAGATAATTGAACTAATTTTTACCAAATTTCTCTGTCCAAAGGAGCCCAAAATCTGTTCTAAAGGACGCTATAGGAAAAAAATTCTAAGGATTTGAATCCTTCACAAATCTTTTGAATTTACTTCAATCCAAAGGAATCCTGATCCAGAATTCGAAAAATTCAGTGAACCAAATACTATGGACTCCCAAATGTAAACCAGACTGTTGCAGAAAGAGACGACTTTTACATCGGAACTGAACTTGTATTTGATGCGGTGAAGGATAGCACGGGTATGTGTCACCTGAACTAGATGGTAGTACTAATCCTCAAGTTAAAGGGGCTTTTAAAAGCAGATTAATTTCCTGCTTTCAGTTGCATTCCTGTGCACGCTAATCCATACGTGATCGAGTTGCCACGCAAATCAAACATCTCATCCGCATCACTAGAACAATCTCATTAGTGCAGATACATCCATTTAAGTACAGTCAGAGATAATGTAAAGCTGTTCTTCATGACAAAAAAGAGGTGATGCAGATTGATTAAAGTGTTATCTGCCACATATTTAACTTCAGAAATTCCCCCAACAAGAACAGCAATCTGTTTTGCAAGCTCCAAATCATGGAAAACTTCTCATTCTCTGAAGCATTGTGCACTTGCTCTTTTCCAGCTAATCCTGTTCTCCCTCACGTTTCTCCTTGATCTACACGAAGCTCACCGTGCACACAACCATGGCCACCAAACCATCACCTCCTCCCTATAAAAACCACATCTTGGCACTCTCCCCAGCCATCACCGATCAGTCGATCACCCAGAGCAAAGAAAAAAAGAAATCTTTAGCAGTCGGAAGAGATTTAGTGATCAGTAGTAATGGCTAAGGTCGTCTTCTTCGCGGCGCTCCTCGCGGCCCTCGTGGCCGTCTCCGTCGCCCAGACCCAGCTGGGCGAGTCGGAGCAGATGATGAGGTTCAGGGACAGGCAGTGCCTGCAGGAGGTGCAGGAGAGCTCGCTCGATGCGTGCCGGCAGGTGCTGGACAGGCAGCTCACCGGCCGGGAGAGGTTCCACCCGATGCTCCGGCAGGGCGCCATGGGCCAGCGGCTGCAGTGCTGCCAGCAGCTGCAGGACGTCAGCCGCGAGTGCCGCTGCTCCGCCATCCGCCGGATGGTGAGGGACTACGAGCAGAGCATGCCGTCGATGGAAGAAGGGTGGTCGTCGGAGGAGCAAGGGCAAGGGTACTACGGCGAGGGGTCGTCGCAGCAGCAGCAGCAACAACAGCAGGAGCAGCAGGAGCAAGGGTACTACGGCGAGGGGTCGTCGCAGCAGCAGCAGCAACAACAGCAGGAGCAGCAGGAGCAAGGGTACTACGGCGAGGGGTCGTGGGAGCAGCAGCAGCCGCAGAGGGGAGGAGAGCGGTCGGGGTGCGGGTGCAGCCACCACGCGGCTGAGCACGGCGAGCAGCAGCAGCAACGGATGATCCGCGTGAGGCTGATCAGGGCGAAGCAGTACGCGGCGCAGCTGCCGGCGATGTGCCGGATCGAACCCCAGCAGTGCAGCATCTTCGCCGCCGGCCAGAACTAGGTTGCTATAATGCTATTAGTATTTGCCTCGAGTTGCAAATCCTTGATAAATAAATGAACTCGCCTTGTATGTGCGACGATCACACTGTTGCTGTGTTGCATGCAACGATCTAGTGATCAGGAGAATAATAAATCATCAAAAATGTTTCAAAAATAAAATAGCTGGTAATATATGTTGTGCATTCCCAACAATTTTTTCGTTTAGGTTTTGGAACTACATAATCTAAAACACTCAGATGAACTATAAGTTTAACGGTTGTAAGCCATTATAAATATGAAAAAAAATGGTTGTAGTCGTGCTGCAGGACGCCACTCCTGCAGCCCGACTGTAGATGGTCGACATGTGGCAGCTCGCGATATCCAACGGTTGCGCTCACCAACGCGTCCTGCAGCCTGCTCTTGGAGCGTAAGCGCTGTGGTCCGGAGCGGGCGCAGCCGAGCGGGGCGATCAGTCGTGAAAGGCGCTGAGCCATGCGCGGGTGCGAATCCGTCGAGGCGCTACGAGCCGAGTGGGACGAGGGGAGCTGCTGGACGTGTTGACAAGCCAACCTCGCATAGCCATTGAATATCACGAGCTGTCACATGTTGGCTACCTGCAGTCAGGCCGAGTGATAGGGGTGGATCTAAGGGTATGTTAGGTTGGTCCCGACATATCCTAGATCTGAGCGGAGGTGTATTACAACCTTAAAGTTTTCATGATTTTCACATAGTCCTCTTGGCCCCGCGGATAATCTCTTGTTCAATGAAGTTAACGTTGCGATTTCAATTCAAAGGATAGAGTTTATTGTTTGATTTTTTTTTCAATCGGGCCCTCTAAACTGCATATTTAGATAAACAATATAATTTCTTTAAAATTTATACATTTTAATTTTTAAAAACTATATTTTTTAACCATTCAATATTTAATTCAACCTTTTTTATTCTTAAATAATTATTAAAAACATTTTTTATTTTCAATCGGGCCCTCTAAACTGCATATTTAGATAAACAATATAATTTCTTTAAAATTTATACATTTAAATTTTTAAAAACTATATTTTTAACCTTTCAATATTTAGTTTAGCCTTTTGTATTCTTAAATGTTCAGATGTAAACAGCCACGCTTAGTTTATGCTTAATTTGCTTCTCCTTTAAACATTTGATGCCAACAAGCTATCATTTTTTATGACATGGCACTGCTTAATA
>ASSH01052515.1:0-15969 GCA_000418225.1 Zizania latifolia
CATTAAAACTATACACTTCCTTCCAGAATTGATGTAACAAACAAGATCATATAATGGAAATGAAACCAATCACACCATATGACTATTAATAGAAAACATAAAATAAACAAAGCACAATAGTAAATAGAAAATAAACAGGAAAACATAAGAAAAATTAATGTTAAAAACGATAGCACAATCCAAATAGAAGCACAGAATATCCATGAACAGAATAAGTTATATGCAAGGAAAAGAATGAAATACAGAAGACATTGTGCATCGTAAACTCAAATTTGCATCATCCAGTTTGATGTCCTGAAGGGGAATCCGAGTAAGTTCATCATTTGCTAAGCCCAATAACATTCTGATACTCGTATTACACAGATGTAAATAACAGGCAGATAAAAGTAAAGCTGTAGGTCCATTTGTTTTGTAAATGTTTGTGTACAGCTTAATAGAAGACAATGGGGCCACCAAAATCACCCAACACCATGTCCGTGTCCAAAATCCAATTTCAGAAGGCCAAATAGAACAATTGTATGGCAAATAAAAGAGGTGTTTCAATAGAATGAATACAACTTCCTATTGCAAAGTACTTTATAAGGATACCAGGATCAGTACTTCAACATGTAAGTAGACTTCCTAGGTTGAAGGATAGGACTATAAATGGAACAAACAGCCAGGGATAAAAAAAAACCACTGCAAAATTATTGAAATAAGAATCAAAAGGTTGCAAATATAGTATACATCCTGCCAACCAAGATGGCAAATGAAAGCAGAAGGAATACTGTAGGAAGAACAAGAAGACAGTAATAGGCTTAAATGCATCAGAAACTCGAATTTGCATCATCCATTTTGATGTCCTGAAGGGGAATCCGAGTATGCTCATCATTTGCAAGCCCCAAAGCAGCCAAAGCATGTCCCAAGTATAGCACACGGATAAATACTACCTAGTAGCTATAGCTACATAATGAATTTTCTAAGGTCGATCTTAAGGTAGTGCAAACATAGTCTGCGATAGGTACCTGATCCGGCTGGGCAACATCAGAGAAGATAACATCAACCATGCCAACCAACATCCGGTACCTTGCCGGGTGCCTAGCATCCTCAATGATGGGAATCACATTGGTCCTCTTTTTGGCCATGTTGACGAGATCCCTACCACTCCTGTGCGAGAACTCAACAGCATAAACCAAACCAGTCTGCAAAATGACTCGATTAGCCAAGAGCAAATAGAGGTGACTGAACAAGAAGACAGAATGGTAAATGAGATCTCACCGGTCCAACAATATCGGACACATGGGACACTGTTGTTCCAGAGGCGGCACCGAGATATAACACACGAGTACCAGGAGCCTAAATCAAAACAGAACAATTAACAAAGGACACTCTTTTGCACTACAGCATTAACCAGAAAGATTTTATAACGCTTCAGCCCAACAACTGGACACTGGGATTCAGCAACAAACTTACAATCCAGATGTTGTCAACACCACCGAGCACGGCAGCAGCCAGCTTAGAACGGAAGGGGTTCCACACCCTGTATTCGACTTTGGTTCCATCCTCGTTCTGTTAATTAACAAACTAACACATATGAACAAACATTGACGTGTACACTACAATAGAGCAACATGAACTCGATATGACCACGGAAGCACGCTAGGAGGCATAAAATGGAAGGAGTAACAGAAATGGACCTGAACGGAGATACGCTTCTCTCCATAGACGGACTCGCCAGGGACCATGTTCTTGGTACAGAGCGCGTCCTCCTTGGCCTTGGCGATGAAGACGCCGTCGTGCTTGTGCGGCACCACGACAACCCTGCTCCCGCCCTTCATGCCTCCCCTCCCGCCGCGACCGCCACGGCCTCCCATTGGAGTTCTTCCACCCCTACCACCGCGACCTCCTCTGCCTCCACTGTCTCCGCCCCTCCCGAAGCCCCTACCACCGCCGCCGCGGCCGCCGCGGCCGCCGCCATCGCCTCTCCCTCCCCTCCCGAAGCCCCTGCCTGAAGCAAAGCATCAGTAAAGATTTAATCGAGGTCAAGACGAACACAGAGAACAATCCAAGGGCTTCGGATGCTTACCTCGTGGTGGCCTCATGGTGTTGACTTGATGAGAAGCTTGCAGCCGCCGCTGCCGCCGCCGCAGGAGAGGGTGTGTTTAGGGTTTTGGAGGGGGATAGGGTTTGGGAGAGAATGGGGAAGGGAAAGATTTATAGAAGGAGACTAGGGTTGATGTTTGATCAGGACCGTTGATTAGAGGAGCAGTGCAATCGACGGTTAGATGACGAATATTCCCAATAATCAGAATTTGTAAATAAAATACAGAAATAACTAAGATGTTTATGTCAGGATGGCCGAGTGACCTAAAGGCGCCAGACTCAAGTTCTGGTCCTCTAACGAGGGCGTGGGTTCAAACCCCACTTCTGACAAACTTTTTTATCATCTTATTGAAATTTTCTTTATAATTTTGTTATCATCTTGATTGAAATTTTCTTCATAATATTTTTTTCATTTTGGTTCAGATCCTTAATATAAATCTTTTTTCTTCTTTCTACTGTCGTGGCATTGATTCCAGGCGAATACATTTGTTGTCCTGAAGTGAAGTGTATGCATCACAAACAGTATCAACGAAACTGTTTAAATAATCTAAATCTATTTTTTATTTTTCTTTCTAATGTATGCCATTGATTCCATGGCGAATACATTTGTTATTCTGAAATCTGAAGTATGTGCATCATAGACGGTGTTAACAAAACTGTTTTAGATCTTTCTATGCCAGATAATCTAAATCTATTTTGTTCTTTTTCTTTCTACCGTCATGTCATTGATTCCATTGCAGATACATTTGTTGTCTTGAAATGTGTACATCACAGACAATGTTAACGAAGCTATTTTTATACTGGTTACTGATGATCTCCTCAGACAACCTAATTATTATGGACCAATTTTTATAAACCATTCGTGATATAAAAATGTTAAAGTGGGTTGGTTAATACAGATCACAGTGCAGCTCAATTTTTATAAACCATTCGTGATATAAAAATGTTAAAGTGGGTTGGTTAATACAGATCACAGTGCAGCTCCGTCGACGCCATGGCATGCATTGCATGACTGGGACCAACACCGAGAGCGTTCTTGTTACTCTGACGTTGCAAATATCGATCGATCGGCACACGCCAGACAGCATGGAGGTGCCGCTTTGATTTCAACATCCCTGGGTTGCTCCAGTGCAGAGAATGAACAGCAGCTAATTTGGAGCAGTAGACAGTGACACACTGAGCTGATCCTGAGGATGGCCTGAAATCCCGAATCATCTCACCGGCCATGCATCACTAATCAATCCTACATCACTATACATCCACAGTGTGACTACAAACCGGCTAAAATCTGCAAGTTAATCCTGCTAGTAACAACTCATTTTACCATCCCCTCTCTGTAAACTCGAGCCACGAACTTACCAACTATATCTAGGCATACTATATTTAGGCAGCAACAGCATCAGTAAAGAAGATATCTATCTAGATCACCTCCTCCGGCTGTGACGTTGGGAGCTTCTCGTGCTCATGCTGCCCACCCCACAGTCTCACCCTCTCCAACGCTTGCAACGCCTGGAAACCAACAACAATATGATTATTACTGCCTCTGCAATTGGATTATTATCAATATAATGTTGTTGCTGTGGTTAATTACCTCTGCTTTCCAGTCAGTTTTGCAGACCATGTACATGAGGATGGCTGTCTGCAGAGCAGTACCACACAGCATGCCCGCCCAAATGCCCTGTAAGTAGTAGTTAAAGGCTGCAAATTAGAGCAATTTTACAGTGACAGTAGAATAAAGTTAAATCTTCATTTTTCTTATTTAAGGGTTACAAATTATTTATAAGGGACAAAATGGTCTAAAAAATGAGTCATGCGAAGATAGCATCCGGCTAAAAATGAGATTATATAAATTTCCAAATGACAATTATATCTAAAATATGATTAATTAGAATACTAATTTATTTTTTGAAATCGAGCGCAGATAACAATGCTCGCAAATTAAAGTTCAAAGCTACATATTAAAGTTGAGAGGAAATTGAGCTTAGATGAGGCTGAAATACCTGCACGCCCCATCTGAGGAGGTAGCCGAAGATGAAGCCGAGGGGGAGGCCGAAGGCGTAGTAGCAGCCCAGGTTGATGTACGCCACCACGGCCTGCCATCCTCCACCGACCGCCACACCTGAAGAACGAATCGAATTGAATTGAAGAAACAACGTGGTCGACCGAATGATTGGTCCTCAATCGTGCATCCGTGCCTGAGATGACGGGCTGGATGCTGTTGAGCACCATGGTGACGGCGAGAAGGTAGGCGATGTTGGCCACAGCCTTCTGCAGGTGCCTGTCGCCGGTGAAGATCGCCGCGAAATGGTTTCTCGTCGCCAGGATCAGCACCATCGCCACCAGCCCGAACGCGAGCGACTGCACCACCACCACCGCCACCGCGTGCATGGTCGCCCGCGGCCGCCCCGCCCCGAGCTCATTCGACACGCGGACGCTGCATGCGCATCAACAACACATTCAGATTTCAGATATTTTCCCCCCGAAAGATTTCAGATTTCTGAAAGGAATTAAAGGTGAACAACTTGTTGACGATGTGCGTGGCTACCTGATGGCGGCGTTGAGGCCTATGAATAGCATCCCCTCCCATCCGTTTATGTTCATGCTGCGTTCATGCATAAATCACTATAAATCGCAGGGCAAATCAAGCAAGTAATGTGCGTCGGATGCTTGGTTACCAGATGGATATGGAGTCGACGGCGATCTCGGCGTCGTCGAGGTGACCGGTGAGGACGACGAGTACCATCATATACCATATCTCGAGGCAGAGCATGACGGCGGAGGCGAGCGAGAGCTTGACGAAGGCCCAGAGGTCCTTGAACGCCGCCCGCGACAGCCCCGTCCAGCCGTCGCGGCACCACCCCACCACGTACGCCACCTGCGCCAGCGCGATCAACCAGGCCGACACGTCGTACGCCGCCGCGGCGCCGGCGATGCCCCAGCCGAGCACGGAGACGAAGAGCGCGAGGAGGCCGACGTGGGCGACCAGCGCCGCGAAGCCGATCCATGCCAGCACCGTCACCTTGCTCTGCGCCTGCAGGAACTTCTGCGTGGGGAAGTTGATGGCGAGCGCGAACATCTGCGGGATGATGCGCAGCGTGAACTCCCCGGCGGCGGAGGCGATGGCATCCTCCTGGCCGAGCAGGCGCAGGATGGGCGCCGCGAAGACGTAGAGCGGCGACAGCAGCACGGCGGAGGCGGTGAGGATGATCCACGAGCGCTGCATGTAGATGCCCAGCATCGTCACCTGCCCCGCCCCGAACGCCTGCCCGCACAGAGTTTCCAGCGCGCTCCCCATGCCAAGCTGCCATGCGTGCAAATCCAATGCACCAATTGATCGATCTGTCTGTCGATGCACGGCACGGGGAAGGAGAAGTTCGACTCACGAGGAAGCCGAAGGAGAAGTTGGAGACGACGGAGAGGCCGATGGCGACGGCGGACAGCTCGCGGTTGCCGATGTGACCGGCGAAGATCTGCGTGGTGGAGTTGGTGCCGTAGAGGCAAATGATGTTGAACGCGATGGGTGCGCCGATCGCCCAGAGGCGCCGCGACTCCTCCGTGAACACCTCCCACGCGCCGCGCGCAGAGCACACCACTGGCGCGTCGTCCTGCTCGGCGAGAGCAGCGTCTCCTTCGGCGGCGACGAGCGCGCCGGTCTCGTCGTCGTGCAACGCGACAACCATATCTCCCTCTGCGGTGGCAGGGGTCGGCGGCGGGTTCCTAGGCGTGGTCGGGCAATTGTGGAGGTGGCGCGCGGTGAGGAGGAGCGGGTCGGTGTAGGCCATGGCGGTGGCGCGGAGGAGGTGGCGGTGGCGCACTTCAATCCCGCGCCACCTCCCTTTGCCGTTCTTGCCGGCTTTGCCCAGTTTATCGCGGACGGCTCTCCTTTTCCTCCTTGTGCCCATTAGCTCATTTCCTTGATACTACTTCAGATAGATTGTCTCCTAACTAGTTGCTGTTTATCTTTTGCCAAAAAAAAATCGAATCTTTGCTAATTAGTCCGATGATACGACGAGTGCATGCAAGAAAAAAAATCCAATTTTTATGCATGGTATATGTTCGATCGTATGGTTGATGTCTGATGACATCGCCTAACCCGCCGCAATTGCATCTCAATTCTGAATTCTGTTATTTCTCTGACGCTGATGCGGATAACCCATCAAACTTTCTTCTTTTAAGAACAGAGAAGCGCCATTGATTTTCTCTTGATTTCTGTTTGGTGAATGACACACAGCAAGATCATGCAAGTGCTCTCTACTCAGCAGGTGAAAAATATTGCGTGGCGCTGCCTTTGTTGGTGTTAGGATCCTGTACCATTAGACGTTATCGGTAACTTTAATCCCATCTCAGTCACGGAAGGAGACTACGAGCAGCTTATAAGAGAGAGTAGCCATCTTCTCTTGGATCAGTCTTTTAGGATGTGAGAGGACTCTCCGCTTGTAAGACTGCGTTGTATGCGTATGAACGTTCGGACGTGAGCCGAGAGTGATGAGCTACGGCCTGAAACACTAACAATAGCTATCAGAGATAGCAGCCGTCATGTCTACTTATTGAGCTAAGGTCTGAAATGCTAATAGCTGGCTGCTAAAGTGCTAATTGAGCAGCACTAGCAGGCGATGATCAACTGTCATCTCAATTTGACGGGGAGAGAATACTGGCTGGAAACTCAGTTCAAGCTTTCTACTCTACTACAGTCTACAGTACATGATCACACTCGGAAAGATTCCTTAGCTGCGCTGCCTGCATCAAATCTGTTACAGTTGTCACTCGTCAGAAAACGTCATGTATTCAGAGCAAGCAAACAATGGATGATTTTATACAAGTATCGACTTGTTACTTCAGCTTCCCAGTCCAGTTCATATGTTCATCTCAGTACTTTCAGTGATGAAAGACGCAGAAATTTTGGTTTCTCTCTCAGGTCTGTAGATGAATGTTCAGACGGTATCCCAAGCAGAGGCCGAGGGGGAGGCCGAAAAACGTAGTAGCATCCGAAAATTTATTTAACAATGATAAACATGGAATAAAAGACACATGACTATGTTCTAAAACAAATTATATTTAAAAAAGTTGAGAATGTTAAAATGATTTATATAAGGAATTGAAGGGAGTAGTATATCTGTACATATTAGTGACAAAAATGTTGCTATCAGACAATTTTTCTTTGCGGTCAACGCTAATCAAGTAGAGTATTTACCAACGGAGGATTATCAATTGATTGCATTTTGGGTATAATTGTTAGTAGAGATTTTTTCATATATCTCTTTTGCGGTTGTCATCTCCATGTTACTCATTTTTTTTGACATTTTAATCTTTCTAAATTCTAATAGCATTAATCAACGTAACAATAGAAATAATTTAACTCTTGGATGGAAGAAGAAAGATGTATGATTATATCAATAGGATGCACCGTAAAATTTAACCTCCCACAGATTGCTTGGTTGCAACCAGCCTATGTCCTGCAGGTTCATTACGTTCAAAGTTGAAAAACCTGAATTCAGACGATACTGGTTCAGTTACCTTATGTCGTCTGTCCTGTCTAGATCACCGAAATACAGGTGACAATGAACACTGCTTCCGACTATACAACACACTGAATTGCCTGGTCTAAGTTAACATCTCTATATCAATTGTTTGAACCAGTGAGGATATTGCCCGGGTCAATTGCTTCAGGGCTTTGCGTGTTCTGAACTCGTCGTCTTTGTTTAATTCTTCATCTTAATTCCTTCCTAGGCCGTGGTTCTCTTTGGATGCTAATAATCTATTAGCTGGGGCTGATGAGATCTATTACTTAAAGATCCGTTTGGACGAGTTTCAGATTTTAAGAAATATGTAAAAAATAGTTGATTAGTATTTAATTAGTAAGAATCTAAAGAAATTGGTGTTTCATAATTTCTGAATTTTAGTTTACTTTTAAATTATGAAGCTATTAAATTTTACAATATAGTATAAAATTTAGACCGTTTTGAGAGTTTGAAATTCTGAAAGCAGCTATATCTACTATAAGCTCCTCAAACATGCCCTTAATTACCAGATGGTGGCCATAGTTTGATTTGATCCGCTAAAGACGTGGTTTACCTCAACTTGGGGTTGCTTTCGTCGACGAGTGAACTCACAGGATACGCATGGCTGCAACTGCAAAAGCCAAAAGGGATATAAGAGTTTATCCAAGCGATTGTTGCGTGTATGCCCATGGGTTTGAACTTCAGTGGTCGAGCAGATGGTTATTAAATTCTGCAATACACTTGCACACATCTATACTAATTAGGATGAGAAGGTCTGTGCATATTCTGAACAAGTTCGTGAGGGAAGTTTGCAAGAAAAATTGCGAGTACACATATACCAAGCTTGAGAGTAGCTGTATGTGAAAGTGCATCAGGATCGTCCCCTCATTATCATACCCATGCTATCTGCATTTTGCGTGAGGAAAGAAATTACGTGGAGTGAGTTTTAAAGTTCTTCTTACGAGGATATTTTCTTACAAGGATCTTGTCTAGATTACTATCATGTAAATAACTGAAGTAATAAAGAGCATAATATATACAACGAAAAAAATATATAAAGACGTGGTTCCTCAAAAAAAAAGTAATCCTAATAAAAGATAACCAGGCAAAAAGAAATTAGAATAGAAACAGATAATATTGTTTCTGCAATGAACACGAGATTATCGATCATCTTTTCTTTAAATATGAGGTCGCATGTCTTACTTGACGGTGTGTATTTTTTGCCTTTAATATCGCCCCTCCCCATAATGCAAAAGATAATTTTAGTAATTGGTTAAGGGGATTGCCTAGATCAATAAAAAATAGTTTTGGTTGGGGCTAGTGCTTTATGCTGGTTAATTTGGCGTTGTCGTAATGATATAGTTTTTTTTAAAATTTATCTAATAATACACAGGTTATCTTTATATGTTTCAATTTACTTCATTCCTACTGTACGATGCTTTTATAAGAACAACATGATACTATACGCAAAATGGTGTTACACACTTAGATTTGGTAGCCAATGATTTTTTATCTCACTTTGGATAGCGTAGTACATACCGGCTTACGGGATATAATTTTTACTTTTTGTTCGTTGGACCATTTTTCAGTTAAATTTATAGAATTTGGGTGTTTCCATCTCTTTTTTCTTTTTAGTTCTGATACTTTTTGGCTATGTGTCCATTAGGAGAGATCAGAGTATAAACCATTTCCATTATAAAAAAAACTAAACGTGACGTAACGGCAGCAGAGAACCAATCGACGCGGATTCTCATTCGGAGAAAACCCACCCCCAAAATTTATTTCCGGCACACAAAGCCTAACAAAGAAGCAGTCCATCATTTGCCAGGTCCAGATTCAATTCTATATGACACTGGCAAGTGGGCCCAGGAAAGCATGGACCCCACAGACAGTGACACTGGCATGCTCCGGGGGCCCACCTGCTTGCTCGGCTCGCCTCGCCGGCGTAGACGTGGTCTCGCGCCTTGACTTGCCTTAGCTTGCCTTGCTCGCTGTTGTCCGTGCGATTACGCACAAATGGCCGGCAGGTGGAGCGTGGAGCGAGCCGCATGGGAGGGCATGTCCGGACGCGACCGCCGCCGGAACATGTCTTCGTCGTCGTCCGGGAGGCGCACGCCGGAGCCGGAGCCGGAGCCGGAGCCGGAGCGAGAGCGGTTTGGGTGGAGCCCCGCGTGGTCGCGGCCGCTCTCCGTCGGTGGCCGAGGAGGCGGCGGCGGCAGGACGACCATGCTCAAGTCCCTCTTCAGGTCGATCGGGCTGTGGTTCAGCTCTCTCTCCACGTCGTCGTCGTCCACCTCCGCCTCCAGCAACACCAGCAGGAGGAGACGGAGGAGCGAGGAGGCGGCCGCCGCGCCGGACGACGTGATCAAGAAGCCACCTTGTAAAGTGCTCTCTCCCATCCTAGATCAATTCATCGGTCCTCTAATTAATCCTTAATTTCCTTGCTTGGAATTGCTCTTGCTAGCTTAATTTAATGACCATAGTCCAATTTGCGTCGTCCTAGACAATCACTCTGCTCTGAAAGTCTGACCATTTCTGGAAGAGTTGCTACTGCAAAACTACACAGTTTCTGAATAAAAAAACGGCAGCTTCCATTAGGATTAGTTGCCAACTGCTATTTCTAGGATTCTTCGAGGATTAATAATCGATGCAATTTCTGAATAAACACAAGCTTTGGAAAGTTCAGTGATGATCGGTTCGCCCGCTAGTAATTTCTTGCAATAGTATTCTGAAGTCTGAACTTTCCGGATTCAGACTGCAGTAAAAACAACAAATTTACACTTGTCGATCGGACTCTACATCTAATTCTGCCACTCAATTTGTGATATATAGCTGGATTGGTTTGCAGCGTCGGGACCTGGCAGCGCGGGGAAGCCGTCGATGCGCGGGCTGTACAACAGCAGCAGGGGCAGAACGCGGCCGCAGTTCCAGAGCTCGGTCTTCTCCCTGGAGGAGATCCTGCGGGCCACCAACAATTTCTCGCCGTCGCTCAAGATCGGGCAGGGCGGCTTCGGCGCCGTGTACAAGGGCGCCCTCCCCGACGGCACGCTGGTCGCCGTCAAGCGCGCCAATCTGCAGATGCAGAACCAGCACGTGGACGTGGAGTTCCGGAGCGAGGTGAGGACCATGGCGCGCATCGAGCACCAGAGCCTCGTCCGCTTCTACGGCTACCTCGAGTGCGGCCAGGAGAGGATCGTCGTCGTCGAGTACGTCCCCAACGGCACGCTCAGGGAGCACCTCGACAGTACGCACCCTACTGGCCTACTCCATCACCGTAACCGCAATTGCTTGCTTGCTTTCTTGCGCGCGCTAACAATGGCGGTGCACGTACTGCAGTGTGCAACGGGAGGTTCTTGGACTTCGGCGCGAGGCTGGAGGTCGCCATCGACGTGGCGCACGCAGTGACGTACCTGCACATGTACTCCGACCACCCCATCATCCACCGCGACATCAAGTCGTCCAACATCCTGCTCACGCCCTCGCTGCGCGCCAAGGTGGCCGACTTCGGGTTCGCGCGGCTGGGCGTCGGGGAGGCCTCCGCCGACGGCGTGACGCACGTGACGACGCAGGTGAAGGGCACGGCGGGGTACCTCGACCCGGAGTACCTGAAGACGTGCCAGCTGACCGACCGGAGCGACGTCTACTCCTTCGGTGTGCTCCTGGTGGAGATGGTGTCCGGTCGCCGCCCCATCGAGACGAAGCGGCAGATGAGGGAGCGGCTGACCGCCCGGTGGGCCATGAAAAGGTTCATCGAGGGCGCGGCGGCGGACGTGCTGGACCCGCAGTTGGCGCGGACGGCAGTGACGGTGCGCGCGGCGGAGATGGTGCTGGAGCTGGCGTTCCGGTGCCTGGGCCCGGTGAGGCAGGACAGGCCGAGCATGAGAGACTGCTGCAGGGCGCTGTGGGCCGTCAGGAAGACGTACAGGGACAAGGCGCAGGCCGGCGACGACGCGACGCCGCCGCTGTCACTGTCTCTGTCTCTGTCCGACCGAGCCAGCTCGACCAGCGCTGCCACCGGCGACAGGAGCGGCGACCTGATCTGGAGGAATTAAACATGCCATCTCCCCACTCTGCTAATTGATTTGGCAACGATTGATTGTTGCTGTAAATATGCAAGAAGATTTGAGCTGCGGCTGCTGCCGTTGGACTGTCACTGACACAGTAATCAAAATCAATAGGCAGGAAAAATCAAAATCATTAGTGTTTTGTGGCCAACATAGACTCCTGTGGTGTTTCCTTATAAACACGAACAGATTTAGCCTTTTGAAGGTTAGAGTTTGCCTAAGGCTGTTATAGTAAGAAATTGAAGTGTATTCAATTGAGCTTGTAACATTTCTTAGAAGTCGAATACACGTATTCACAATTATTATTTTGTTCTTTTGAACAAAAGAGCCATCCGATTATTGAAATGTAGGCACAACCTAATAAATTAAAAAGAATAGACAGTATTACGCATGACATTTATATGCCTACAGAAAGCATATATTATTTATGTAAAATCTATAGGAAAATCCTTCAACATTTTTTTGATGAAACTTCTGTAGTAGATAACATATCCTACTTTTTTAACAACATATAGCTCTCGAAAAGCATTTATGATATCCTACACATGGAAACCAAGTGTGTCAATTATGTATACAAAATTAAGCAGTCTATCAAAGCACTATTGAGCTAGAAGTCAAATTGCTAATTCTAGAGAAAAAAGATTCTACCATTATCATACTGTTTAGCACCTAAACTAAGAACACCTAGCGTATGTTAGGAAATAAACCCGTCATGTTTAGTCCAGACGTGTGTGTGTGAGAGTTAGGCGTGTGTGCGTCCTGCAGGCACGTGATGGAGTCCTCAGCGTTGAGCTGCATGTGGAGAAGATCACGTGCAAGGCAGTTGCTGCATTTCCTAGACGTGGAACTGCTGCATGTAATTTCCTAGACATGGAGGCATAGAGCTGCTACATGCGGCATACATGCTGTTGGGTGGACGGCGTGGGGGCGCATGAGCATGAGCATGTCGCCAGGAAGCCATGTGAACCACACGTGCAGGTAGAGAAGCGAAGCGCTGGGTGTTAGTCGTCCAAAATGCTATAAAAGCTAGCTGCTGTTGCGTGAGTTTTTAGTTAGGAAGCTTGTGTAGAGTGGAGTCTAGAAAATACAAGAAAAACTTTGACGTTTATCGCTAGAAACGAGTTTGTCTCAAGTTCTTGTTTTTTTTATGAGTTCCTGGGATTTCTAACATTTGGTATCGGAGCCGGTGAAGATCGACCGCAAGTTAACGGCAGGCGATCGTACTCCGTCACGCTCTCTCTCACCGAAGAGATCGAAGCATGACGATGGTGGCAGCGGTAGTGCTCCGTGTGTGGTCGTGGTGGAGCGCGTGGTGTGGGAGGCAATGGCTTTGATTGTCTACCCTGAGCTGACGCGTACAAACTACAACTAGTGGGTGCTAGTGATGGAGGTCAACCTCGAGGCACAACGGCTTTAGGAGGCTATCCGTACCACCGAGGTGGAGCGATGCGAAGATCGACTGGCGTTGGCGGCGCTTCTTCGCGTTATGCCGGCTGAGTTGCGCTCTAGCTGTAAGATCAAAATACACTAACCACGGCAACCAGAAGGGGTGAATGGTTATAATATCCCAAACTTGATAACTAAAACAAAATCAGAAAACTAAATACCAACCAATTCTGAAATTTCATGAGGACTGAAATTTCTCGAGGACTCCGGAAATTTCCCGAGGACTAAAAACAACCTTACTAAGCAACGGTAAAAGGAGCGTAACTTTTGATCCATAACACGGATTGATCTGAAATTTTAACACAAGAAATTAGACTTTAATATGAAACTTTCTCGAGTGGTTTCACTCAAATCCATGTTCCCAATTAAAAGTTATAATCCTCGGGGTTTGCAGCAGCGTAAAAATAGAGCAGATTCGATCCGAAAAACAAAACCTTAATTACTCCTAAAATACGAGAAATTAACCAATGAAACTTTTTAGACCTCTCTCTTAATATCTTAGCAAGGTTTTCGATGAATCAATTCGAATTAAATCGCAAGTAGAAGCAAAATCACAGAATAAGCCAAAACGATGTAAACCGATGAACATTAAGAAGAAAGAACGTGATACCACATTCCTTGATGCTTGAAGATGAATCTTTATTGCATAAGAGTGGTTACAAGGAGCATCCAAAGCACCCCTCACACAATCCACGTCCAAAACCCTAGATGAAGAGCAAAAGCCTAAACCCTAATTTTTCTCTCTTCTTCGATACAATTTTTTGTTCTCCCCTCTAGTCTATTTATTTATTCCTCATGGCTACCACCATGGGCCATGAAATTAACAACTTTTGAAATCCTAATCCAATTATAATCCATATCTCTTACGAATCCCTAAATCCTAACTCCTTCCGCATTTGTCTCCTTTCCATGTTCCATATAGAAACATTCTCTTTCCATATTCGCACATATCCCGCATATGTCATATGAAAACCTCTCTTCATGTACCGCATCCTCTAGCCTGAGCATCTCGTATGACATCCTCAATCGTTCTGAACCTTAGCTCCTCCCGAGCCTAGCTTCGATCCTGTCATCGACCATGACTCACCCTCAAGCAATGCCTATACATGAACAAACCAAGAAACCCTTTTCTCGAGCATAAGTTCTTTTCAACTTGACTCAATTAGTTCAATCAACCCTAAACAGAAACCCTTTCCTCGAGCATAAGTTCTTTCCAACTTTACTCAATCATTTCAATCAATTATAAACATTATGTATTTATAGAATAAACAATTTAAAGCATATGATTTAACTCGAACATAAAAAATCCGAGTAATCCAAAAATCCCGAGTGCTAAATTCTCTTAGGTGCTAAATTCTCTTGAGGGCTGAATTCTCTTGAGGGCTGATTTCTCTCGAGAGCTAAATTCTCTCGAGGGCTGAATTTCTTTGAGTGCTAAGTGCTGTGTCCCAAGCAAAGTGCTTGAACAGAGTGCTCGACAACTCGACCAAAGTGTCCAACAACTCAAACCAATCAAAACTAATTTATTCATCGCATCTTAACATCAAACCAATTTGTTCATCACATATCAATGATCATACACATGATCTCATAATCTCTCCTTGATGAACACATTAGCAACACCATTAAAAAACATGAAAGAAAATTTTGATTTTCAAAAAGCACAAGCACTCGAAATTTGTTTGCAAATTTTTTCCCTAAAGTTTTTTCCCAAATTCTTTCTCCCCCTTTGACAATGATTTCATCAAGTAAAGCAAAAGAGAGAAAT
The DNA here is from genome assembly GCA_000418225.1 of Zizania latifolia. Classification (NCBI taxonomy): domain Eukaryota; kingdom Viridiplantae; phylum Streptophyta; class Magnoliopsida; order Poales; family Poaceae; genus Zizania; species Zizania latifolia. The sequence continues at coordinate 14,859 of ASSH01052515.1, forward strand.
TGTCATGAGAACACAAATTTCTTGATTTCTTGATTTGAGAGCTTTGAAGTGTACCTAAAGTAACCCATGTGATAAGGTTTGCAACATAAATGCAATAGATAGATCAACCTGCTAACAATCAAGTCTAAAAGCCTCAAGATGAAACTAAGCCATAATTTTCAAGTTTAAATTAGCACTAAAATTGAATGATTTCAATGATTTATAATGTTGGCTTTCACTTGGACCAATTCAAGAGAAATACCTCACACACAATTCAGCCGTGTCTATAAAACCAAAACAACGCTTAGTGCTCTTAAAAGTGCAATTTTAGATTTGATATATGCAACTTTTGTATGAAATTTTTACAAGTGCCTATCTCAGCACAGCGACCACTGTCCAGAGACAGATGATGCCATCTGAGCTTCGGTCACATGATCTATTGTGAGGTTCTTGCACACATAAACAATCCCCATTTCAATGGTCTGGTGTTAACGGCAAAATTTGGTAAAGCCCAAGCCCAACACAGTTTCAGTACAGCCTATGGAAATCAAGGAATCCGGTCAAAGCATGGTCAGTGAAGCCCAACCATAATACGCGCAGTTGATCGGATAAAGATACGAAGAAGCCAATAAAAAGGGAAGATAGATTTTTCAGTTGCAGTCATATCCATGTAGGACAGCAAGTCTTCGGACTATAAATATGTAACGCTTAGGTTTAGTTTAGCATCATCAAAAATAGATCAACAAACAACTCTCGACGCATCGCCAAACTTGCCACTGGCGAGTTCTTGCTCTCTCGCGGGGCTGCATCGCTTCGATCTCCGGCGAGAGGTAAGTTTCACCAAACATGTATTGATTAGTAGATCTAAGGCTTCATCGGTTAGGTCCAACATCTTAGTCTATGTATCATTCATGCTGTATCAGGTGCGTGGTTTAGATCAAATATGTTAATCTAAGACTTCATCGGTTAAGTTCGACATCTTAGTCTATGTATTTGATTTGTGTCACGTATCGTTCATTTGGATGAAATATGTGTCGATATGTTTAGCATTATGGTTTGCTGTAATTTAGCGACTGTCTTGGTTCGGTCCAATCTTGCGGTTATAGCGAGTGATAATGCGAACACAGATCGG
>ASSH01052519.1:0-15756 GCA_000418225.1 Zizania latifolia
TCTATATCTCACTATTGACCACTGCACGGAAATAGTAACTTATTTTTATGATCCTCTCCATAATACACTTATAATAGATCCATATATGATTAGCCGTTAAGGATTCTCACTTTGGAAAAAATGAATCACTCCATGAACTGTCGAACTTGAATTTGGACAAAATAAGTACTTGTACTTGTGGATGCATAAAAGAAAATTATTCCGGAAAAAATACAGATACTAGTACATACGAAATGTGTGACCAGCCGTCAGCAGCTGGATGCTTGGAGAGAGCTACTCCAGACAGTAGTGTAGCTCGTTATTAGCATAGATATGATGTGTGATGCATATATACATGGACGCATGCATATGTAATGGCATCGGCAGATGCATGTGAAAAATGTATATGTATTAGGTGGCTGTCGGAGTCCGGTATAGTTGCACCGGCAGGCGCGGGTTGGCGTGCAGTACGAGCGGCTTGGCCAGGAAGGTGTCGTGCGTCGACTCGCTCAGATCGATGGACGCCACACCGACCGGCTTGGTCCAGGTGAATCCCTGCAGCAGCCGCCCTAAGAGCATCACGCTCATCACCGTACCGAGCGTCGTCGCGATGCAGCCACGGCGGCCGGTGCTAAAGGAGATGAACCGAAGCTCGTTCTCGATGAGCGACACATCAGTGCCCTCCGCCGCCACCATGTGGCGTTCCGGCCGGAAGCGGAGCGGCTCGTCCCAGACCCTCGGGTTACAGCCTAGCCCAGTGCGGCTGAGGAGGATGTGGCTGCCCTTGGGCACGCGGTAGCCGGCGATGGTGGTCTCGGTGAGTGCGACGTGCGGGACATTGAAGGGCGCCACCGGGTGCAGGCGAAACGCCTCGCGGATGCAGGCCTTCACGTAGTTGAGCTGCGGGATATCGGACTCCTGCACCAGCCGGTCCCTCCCCAGCACCCTGTCGATCTCCTCCACTGCCTTCTTCATCGTCTCCGGCTGATTCACCATCTCTGCTAGCGTCCACTCCACCGCGTTCGACGGGTTGTCCACCGCCGCGAACATGATTTCCTGCATGCACATCGCCGGCCATGCATTAATAATTATATTTATTTTATACATAGTCGCGGCGTACGTTGATTGCTAGTTTGCTACCTGCAACTGTGCCTTGACCTCCTCGATGGTGAGCAGCGGGTTGCCGCCGTCGTCCTTGAGAGTGATGAGCACGTCGAGGAAGTCTTCCAGCTCTTGCCGCTCGCCGCTTTTCCACTGCCTCCACCTCTCGTCGATGACCGTGTCATGCAGCCTGTTCACCGTCGCGTTGGCCTCCTTCACAGCCTTCTCGTGGCCATCGAGGTCGAGGCCGAGCAGCCAGGGGAGGTAGTCGGAGACGCAGAAGCCGTATAAGAGGCCCAGCGAGGCGAACACGGCGTCCACGTGCTGCACCTCCAGTGGGCCCGGCCCGCCGTTGGGCTGCGACTCGCCGAAGTAGCGTCTGTTGAAGACCAGCCGGCGGATGACATTGCCGCAGTAGTGGCGGGCGACATGTCTGACGTCGACGACGGACGACGAGCTGCCGGTCGTGGAGAGGATGTAGACGTAGCGGGTGAGGTTGTCGGCCTCATCGGATCGCTTGTCGTGGAGCCACTTGTGGCGCGAGGGGCAGATGATCTCCGAGGTGAGCACCCGACGCATCTTCTGCCACTGGTCGACGAACGGCGAGAGCACGGCGCTCCGGTAGCCGCCGCTGAAGGTCCTTGACGCGAAGGTGAGCGGTCGGGACGCGAAGTTGGCGTCCTGCTTCTTGAGCACCTCGCGCGCGATCCTGGGACAGGTGATGACCACGACGTGTATGGCCCCGAGACGGACACAGGCGATGTCGGTGCCCATCTCCTTCATCATAAGGTGGATCCAGCGGAACGCCGGCTTGTTGAGCATCATTTTCGGGACGCTGCCGACAATCGGCCATGGCACCGGGCCCGGCGGGAGAGGCGCCGCCGCACCCGAAGCACGGGAGCATGCAACTGCTGTAGCAGAGCAACCGTGCTGCTGCTCTAGCTTGGTCGTCGTCATTGTCCTGTGCGGCCTAAGCCTGACGGCGAGGTAGATGATGAAGGTTACGACGACAAGCAGCAGCTGCTCTAAGGCTGCAGAGTAGGGCAGTAGCAACGACAAGGTTCCGACCACTGTTTCACCCATTGCATCGATCAGTGGAACGCCAGCTCCGGAGCACTCTCTGCGTGCCGCCAGCGGAACATATATATAACGATAGCAATCCACTGCCAAAGTTAGGGTTCAGCCGTGGAAAAATTGTAAATTAGGGTACTTATTATGTTTTAACCCTATTTTAGGGTTATTGACTGAGTTAGTTGAGTTACGAAAAGTACTCCACAAATTATGAAATTTTTATTTCTTCAAATTAAATTGTCTTCCGTCCTAAAAAACTTTATTTATATTTCTTCAAATTTATAAAAAAAATCATATCTATCTTTTAACTACACTTTACAAATCAAATAGTATTATTCTTCAATACCACTTAAAGACTCGTCGTGCTGCCCTGCTAAGGGCTGTGTGGATGAATGCACGGCCACTTGGCCATCCGGTACGTGGATGCAATAGACATGCACGATGCTACTCATACACCTGGCCGAGCGTAGCTACAAATGCCTATGATGCGGCACTTGGCACGGGTTAAAATAGAAATTAGTACTCCTTTTTTTAATAGATGGCGTCATTGACTTTTTACACGTAAGTTTGATTGTTCGTCTTATTCAAAACTTTTTTTAAAATATCATTTATTTTGTTATAATTTATTTTATTATTTAAGGTACTTCGAGCATAATTTATATTTTTATATATTTATACAAGATTTTTAAATAAAATAAATAATAAAATATTATGATAAAAGTCAATAACGTCATTTATTAAAAAAAAGGAGGGAGTATTTAGTAAGGATCGTTACGGTGTATTTTACTGTTAATATTATATTATCGGTAGATTAATTCTAGTTGTCAATTTTAAAACATAGTTTTGTACTTTTAATTGATTATAATTAAGACATAATCATCATTAGCTGTTTCATATAAACTTTTTTGCGTGGAAATTTTGAGAACAAGGAAAAGTAAGTTTGGGGCATTGGGCTAACCTGCCGTAAGTGTTTTGCTCAACAGGTCCAATCAATCTAATGCAGCTTCAATTTATTGCTGTAAAACATTGGAGAAACTACACTAAACTGAAATGGGGTTGTTGGATCAACTAAGCTGTTGATATCGCTTCCGCCGGCGCGCACAACAGCAGGTGGGCAGCAGCCTCTCTCATGCTGCGTCAGCTGGACGCTTGGATTGGATGTCACGGCGTGGGCGGCGGTCATAGCTGTGGTAGAGGAGCAGTAAGCGCGAGAAGCGATGGTGCAGCGTGGAGGGGATAGGCGGCCGGGGATTCAGGGTGCTAGGGTTTAACACTCCATGTTAAAATTTTTTTGACAATCTTATACTCTATAAATTCTACTATATCTCATTAAAGTGGTAGTAGAAATTAATCTAAACTATTCATAAATTAGAGATCAACGGTTATGTTGTATTCTACTGCCGGTAGAATACACGGTAAAATTTGTATAAGTCTAATCTCGTGTACCCTAATCTAAAAGTCAGTTTATGGAGGCTTAAATAAAATATGAATAGTTCAATAATTTACTTCATCTAATTTCGCTAACTCTGCGCGCTTCCTACCTAATAATATTTCCAAGACGACCACAGTGTGCACGCTCCATGTCTCCTCATACTTTACACACTATTCAAATAAGAAAAAAATCTACTTTACCCTCTGAAGTATTACCCTGTTAACGAATGTTGTCCTCAACTAAAAAAGCAGGCTCTTAACCCCCTGAACTATTCCAAACCGGAGAAATAGCTCCCCGAGGCGGATTACTGCGGCGGTTTTGCTGATGTGGCAGTCCATGCTGGCGGTTTTGCCGACGCGTCAGTCCACGCTGGTGGTTTTTGCTGAGGTGGCTGTCCACGTGGCCGATTACTGGCATTTGAACAGTGGGACCCACTTGTCAGTGACATAGAAATTTTTTCTCCATCTTTTTCTTTTCTTTCTTTTCCTTTTTTCTTTTTCTTCTTTTCTTTTTCTTCTTTCCTTCTTTTTTTCTTCCTGGCTTCCTGGCCGCCCTACGGTCTGGCTGTCTCCGCCTACGCCTCCACCGTATGGCCACCTACGCCTCCACCGTCCGGCCGCCTACGCCTCCGCCTCCGCCGTCTGCCATCCTGCCATCTGACAGTCTCCGCCTCCACCACCAAGTCTCCACCATCCGACCATCTCTGCATCCGTTGTCCGGCCGTCTCTGCCTCTGCCTTCGCTCGTCTGGCTGTCTTCGTCTCCACCCGTGTAAGGTTTTGGTGCCACCAATCTCTCACATTATTTGGATTTAGGGTTTAGCTAGGGTTTTGTCCATGCCACTATTATTCTTGATTACTTATTATTTCACTCAATCGTGTATCTACACTCACCTATTTCGAAGAGGATAATATGGTATTCTTGATAATACGGATGAAGTATAATTTTTAAGATGAAGAAATTTTCTTGCAGTAGCAATAATGTGAATGATGGAGTATAATTCTGTGTGTATATAATGTGAATCTCTGCAAGTGGATTATTTGGATACATTTTTGTGAATTTTGTGAGTCTCTGTAAGTTATTAATTTTGTGATCAAGTGTATGTACCTTGGCTTGCAATTTTTGTATACAATTTTTTAGTATACTTTTGAAATGATCAAGTGTATGTCCTTGCCCTGCATCAAGTGTATGCATATGTTTGGGAATCTATATGTTTGAGTAACAATGAGGCACTCATTGTCTATTACGGCTACTATTTACAATACTTTTGGTGATGAGAAGACCGCGATAAAAGTCGAGGACAGCGACCACGGTATCTATAGTAAACTCACATTACTTACTAGATAAGAATATTTTGTTTATGTAATTAAAGTGGTTTTTTATAATTACAATTGAGGGTCCTAGCAATGCTACGAAAAAGGGGAAGCAGATAGCCAGTCAGGCCGACACCGAGCAAATGGACCAACTGAAGATCATCTATCATTTTGGAAATCAAACAGATGTGACTCTAGAAAGGAGGGATCTTCTACAAGACATCTCGGTGGGTCTATTCTCCGTGTCTCCCTTATATGTATGCACAATCAATCACTCGATCGTAAACAAGAAATCGATGGTAAACACTTTGCACATGTCATAATTATAAACATCTATATATTTACACTTGCCTCGTCTAACTAGCTACCAACACATTTTATTCATAACAGTACTTTTCAAAGCAGTATTATGATTAGTACATCACACCTCACCTATAACAACAGACCTCGTAGATCCAAGTGACAGCGACAGGAAGCACAATAGTCTCAGTTGCAGTGCATAAAGCAACAGATGGACGGTGTTACCTGATGACTGGCTTTGGTCAATTTCTATAAGTCAATGATTTAGTTGTCGACAATGTATGTGCTTTTCATTTCCATATTAATAATGGTGCACTAGAGGCTGTTATATATGTGGTGTAATTTGTCGTACAACCTTAAGCAATTCATGGCTTATAGATAGAGAGAATCACCGCAGGACACTATCCAAGCTCTAGGTATCACTCTTAGGGATGCCCTAGGGGATGGTCTGCAGCATAAGGTAACTTGTAAAATATGAGCTTGTGCTGTAGACCTTCCACTAGGGCATTTCCTAGGAGTGATATCAAGAGTTTGGATAGTGTCCTACAGCGATTCTCAATATTATGTATGTGGAGTAATTTAGCTTGTGCTTGAGTCTGTAAGAACAATATCACATTTGAAACTTATGAAAACATTTATATAAATGTGTTCTAATATTTTAAGTTAATACATGTCATATGATGTAAGCTATATAAATGAATTTAGCATATATATGCATCTAGATATAGAATTAATACAGCGTTATTTATATATAAAAAATAGTGTGAAATACATAACAGTGCCGGTTCGTGATCCAAACCAGCACTGATAATAGCCTATCAGTGCCGGTTGTATTATTGAACCGACACTGATACGTGCGTATCAGTGTCGGTTCGTGACACGAACCAGCACTGATATGGGCGTATCCGTGTTGGTTTGGTTCTAGAACTAACACTGATACTTGTTGTTAGTGTCGGTTCCAGAACCGCCACTGATAGCCATCGACTATCAGTTCCGACTAGTCAGTGGCCGTTCAGAACCCACCACTGATAGTTATTTTGACCTGACACTGACGTCTGTTCCTGTAGCAGTGGTCTATTTCCAATTTGAACTTTCTCTTGATATTCCCTTGTAAAGCTGGCTGACCCTGCTGTTAATGTAACATTTCAATTTGGTGTAAGAAGCTTTTTAAAGGGTAGTGTTTGTGTGGTGCTAGTTTAGTATCCACTTTTAATTTAGTTAATTGTTTTCCTACTTTATCCCTTTTTTGGTGAGGTATTTTTGCATTTCCTGTTTACAAGCCATACATACTGTTGTTAAACTTAACCCTGTTAGCTCTATCTCCGTGGATTTTCTCTTTAGTTGTTATATTGGTACCAACAAGGGAACTAGCTCTGCAGACTTCACAAGATTTTAAAGAGCTTGGGAAGTAGCTGAATATTCAAATTATGAATAGTACGGGAGGAAGGATGACATTATGCATTTGTATCAACCTGTTCATTTACTTGTTGGGACACCTGGTCGGATACTGGATCTAACAAGGAAGGGCATCTGTGTGCTGAATGATTGTTCAATGCTCATTATGGATGAGGTATTATGACTACAATAAGGGTCCTACTTTTGTTAATTATATATCTTTCAATAACAACTATGTTGGTTCTATTAGATTACATGAGCTGTTTCTATGATTTATTCTCTTCTCACTTAATTGACACTAAATCATGGCAATTCAACATTATTTTTTCTGGATGATTGAATCTCTATCTATAATTTATTTCGGACAAGAATATATCACATCGCTTCTTATCATCGTAATATTACTAAACACGTTTGAATAAATATCATGCTCTAAATAGATGTTTGCCATTAAGAATAAGACTCTGTTACAAAGCATGGACATCTTACTAGTATTTAGTAATTCATCTATAGCAATGATTTAGTGTAATCTATAAACTATATTTCTCTTCGAACTATAGGCAATGTTTTGCTTTACCTAGAGGGCAAGACCATATGACCTATTAACCTCTAGGGTTCTCATGAAAATTTCATCCTAGTCATTCGTCATTTTAGTTTGATGGCATTGTATTGGTACTCATGATGTTTCTTTTACAGGAGCTACGTTGAAATGATGGGACTAGATCAAGAAAATATGTTAGATGCTTTGTTCATAGCTGCTCTTTTGGACATATTGCAGCATAGGACTGATGTTGATGTAATATAGGGCTAATCTTTTGGACAACTCTGATGATGAACTGAACTTGATCTTTTGGATAGCGTAGGACTAATGCTGATGTAACATACGACTAATCTTTTGGACAGCTTTAATGATGAATTGAACTTGATATTGTATTGTGGTATTTTGGATATTGTGACTTTAACGATGAACTGAACTATGATTTGCGTGAATATATTGTGTTTTGGACTATATGTGTTGAATGAGGTATCTGAGTGTTGAATGGAGTATCTGATTTGATGGAGTACCTGATTTGATGTTGAATGTATTGTTTCATAATTTGCACGCACATATATATACATATTCAATTTTAAATAGGTTATTCATCAAGCCATCACACAGTCTGTCGTTATATGTTATTTTTGCAAGCAGCATGATATCTATCGGTAAAGATTGTCTGTCACTAAAACTCGACTATTTCCAAATAGGTCATCTGTTGATAAATGTGTAGTCTATCGGTATAGGTCTTTAACCACATGCTTTGTCCCCACACACATTTTCTATGGGTAAAAGCCTTTGCCAACATTACTTTTGATGTTAAATGGTGCTTTCACCAACAGATTTTCTATCGACAAATCGATAGCATGGTGTAGTGGTATCAGCTACCTATTCGTTGTCCTCCTCACTATCACCGTGGCATCCACTGTTGCTCCTCTTCATTGGCTCGGTGGCGGTATCTTCAAGAGACCATCCACACCCAAGATCGATCCCAACATATGGCCGATAGCCAATGACAAAGAATGCCAAAATAGCGACAGAGTTTTCAAGTGAAATGTTGCAGTGGATCTAGAAATATAAAAAGGAGCTGAAGAGCATATATGATCAGCTTTTTGGAAAGAAAGACGATGACGAGGAACACACCCGCGGTGTCTGGCTGAGCGGCCAGGAGCATCGATTTCTCTAGCGAACCTCGATCTTCTCTTCTCCTTCTTCATCTTCTCTTCGCTCACCATAGTCATCGGCTTCTTCTCCGATGCTTCCCTTCTCTACATACAACAAGGAGTAGCAAGTGTCAGATATTGAAAACAAGGCAACCAGTTAAAATGGTTAAGAAGAAGAAGAGGGGGCAGTGGATAATAGCCTTGTGGGATGAGTGGTTTATATATGCAGGTGAGAGTAGTATGAGTGCTAGTTCGTAATAGAACTGGCACTGATATTATTCTTTTATGAACTAGCACTGATACTATCAGTGGCAGTTCGTGTTACGAACTGGCACTGATAATGCCTACGAACCGATAATAATAGTGAAATTAAAAAACTTAACGTCTTCATGTTTATGAACCAACAGTGACACACCTTCAGTATCAGCTCAAACACAACTGGTACTAGAGAACCACTACTTATAACAGGTTTTGTGGTACTGTAACCTTGCAACTCTTGCACAAAGACCTCTAGGTCTTGTGCGAAGTCCTTCGAATCTTCTGAAACAAGAAAGTGTACACATGTAAAACAAGACAAAAAAATGTAAGAAAAACCACATAAAAATACTGTAAAATTATATATTATTTAGTTAGAGGACTATTTAAGAAGAATTGCCAAACTTAAATGGAGTGAATCTGACTTAAGAAGAAAAAGATATAGAATTTAGAAGTTCACACAAAATGATAGGGCATTTCATGTGAATTCCTCATAATTGGACAAAAGTTGATCATGATTTTAGATGAATTTTGGAAGTTCAAACAGAAAAATATGAATTTTAGAAGTTTGATTTCATTTACATGAAATGATATAATTGATCGAATGAATTAATAGATTATTGTCGATTGATCATTTTGGACTACGAACATCAAACAAACACATTCATTTAGAAGGGACTAAAGTTGAGTTGAACGAAGGATTGACAAATTCAAGTTGTTATCGGTGATCGATGCTTTTCTTTCACCAATGAACGAAAAGTTAATGTTAGAAGTTCATCGATGCTTCGGTTGTGATTTTGTATATAGGGAAGGGCTGGATTCGAGACTAGATGGTCGACATAGAAAATAGAGACATGAGATTTAAGTAGGTTCATGTCATCAATGTGATAAATACATTATATCCTGTATCAGGTGGCTTCTTGTATCAGTGACTAGATGATATGGACGTCTCCTCGTCTAACTTATATAGTGCAGGGGCAAGATTACAATTAGAGGATTACATCCTTATTTGGTTTGTGTATTTAATAGATTACAACCGGAAGAGCTTTCTTATCTCTAAGCTCTTTTCTAATTTCAAGGATATCTTTTCCGGTATATCTAAGCTCTTTCTTATCTCTAAGCTCTCTCTTATATCAATTGCTTAACAGGTTGGGCCTACTCCTAAATAGGGCTAGATAATGAGCTAGCTCGGCTCGTTATAGCTCGTTATGTTAACGAGCTCGGCTTGTTAACATAACGAGCAGAAAATTTATTCAGCTCAGCTCGGTCCAGCTCGCGAGCTAAGTCTTTAATAGATGATCTAATAATGAATATTCATATATTTATATATCAAACATCAAACATCAAAATATGAAACAAATAAAGTACATAAGGTTCTAAAATCCAAACATCCATAGCTTGCTATCACAATTTTTTATTCAAATCCACTATGGCTGGCTGTAGACTGTAGTTGTTTCTTCGGTTCTTCCCAACAGCATTAGCCTCTTTAGTCTTCAGCTTGATAAACTAGCTGCAATATAATTGAGCGTAAAAATACATGAAGTGTACGGATGGCTCATGACAGTAGAGAAGTATAAGCTAATTCCCAAAAGGATTAATTGTATTTTCACAACCACACATTAATTGCATTTTCACATACATTAAGCAACTACGTATATAAGCAGAAGGTTAGAGAGACCAACTTTCAAAAATCTCTCATCAATCAAGCCATAGGTTTCAAGCTTCTGGACAGTGTGTGGAGGCGGCAGCAGCGTGAGGACTTGGGTCTGCTGGACTACAGTGTTGGGCGCCTCAGCAAGAGCAAGCGCTAGGGTTTGACACTTTGGGGTGGGCGAGGCTTTAGTGGGCTATTGTTCTGCTGAGTGGTGACTGTTTGGGCCAATCTCGTTAAGCTCATGAGCCAGCTCGTGAACAGCTTAAATTTATTCGTTATACTAACGAGCTAAAACAACTGCTCAGCTTATTTGGAAAATAGAACGAGCCGAGCTGAGCTGGTCACGAGCTGAGTGAGCTAAAGAGCTATGAGTTTTTTTTCTAGCCCTACTGCTAATTTAGCCCACTAGTAAAAGTTCATCAAGGCTTATCCGAGGGTTACATCCCTAACACATAGGGAGTCATATGTTTTTCAAACCGAGTTATAGGCATGCACTCTCCAAGAATCGAACTCTTAAAATCAGTACTCGTGCAAAACCACCTTATCATCCCTCCTCGCACCAATTTATTCTTTTGATATATTTCAACTGAATCTTCAGACAAATATTTGAGCTCTAAATGTTTCAAATTACAAAACTTTCAAGTATAAAGTCGTAGATCTGGTTGAGATCTATAATTTCCATATAATGTTTGTCTCCATCTAACTTCATGTGAAACATTTATAATTTTTAAAAATGTTATCTTTAGCTAAATATTGAAACAAATATTTGTGTCTCTAAACGATCTCAAATGAAAACTTTATAATTTTCATATAAAGATTGTCTCCATCCAACATCACAAAGAATAGTTATGATTTTTTAAATAGGTCTATTTTAAATTTTACACATGGGTCTTTACGTCGATCATTTATGAAAATATTTCCATTAGTGGTTATCTTAAGGAAATATTTTTAGTTTTACATGTGGTTCTTACGTCAACCTCCTTTGAAAATATTTACGCATGTGACTTCTTAAGAGAATTTTATGTAAAAATTGTGATTTCATATTTAATCTGAATTTTGAAATGAATATTTAGGCCTTTAAATAATTTAAGTTAAAAAACTTTTGACTACAAAGATATAGATCTCGTCGGGTTCTACAACTTATATATAAGGATTATCCGATATCAAATGAACGAGTTAGGATTTTACAATTAATCTCAGAAGCTGAATGTTCAAATGAATATGTGTGCCTATAAACTACTTCAAATAAAAAACTTTCAACTACAATGTTGTAGAACCCATCGAGATCTATAGCTTAAAAGTGTCCCTATCCAAATTCATATGAAATAATTATGATCACTTTAATAACCTCAAGATGATGATTTTCATAGACGGTCTCTTAAACCGATCGCATGTCAAAATAAGTCTATTTTCACAAGTGGTTGAAACTGCCTATAAAAATAGTGATTTTTATAGGATTTGTGTGAAAATAGACATGTTTCTACATACGATATTGTTACATTGACCGTTTGTGTAAAACTTTCTTCATAGACAGTACATAACAGTTATCTCGATCGGGTTGAAATTTGCAAATGTAGTCTCTATTTTAAACCTATATGTAGCGATACAAACCCACCCTAGTTTGATCCAACTAGAAAATATCTAGTTCAGTCGGTTTCTCTGACCCACAAATGCCACATAGCGTGTCGTGAACACATGTGTGAATCCTATGGATGATGGAGGGGAAAAAATGGCCGGCTTCCTTCAAACACCAATGTACCATATTTGTTCGTGCAGAGAGTGCGACTACAAACATATATATTTGTGCAGCCACACGAGGACAAATGGAGACGACCGGTGTTTTTTCCACGTGGCCTTTTCCCAATCCCATACCTTTCCGATAAGAACTCGGAGAACCCAAGCGTGACTTGGACCACTCAAATTTATTTGTTTCACCGAAAGTCTGTGCGCTTACATCAATGTAGGATAAAGTACGTCGTATCATATCACTACGGGAAATTGATTGTTGGTCTCGAGTGCCCTACAGTTTGCCGAGTGTATTTTCTCGGATACTCAGTAAAGAAGGTTGTTCGTCGAGTATTAGCTAAATACACTTGGCGAACTTTTGACACTCGACGAACAACAAAAAATACACTCGGCGAAGTTTAACACTCGGTAAAAAACGAAAAAAATCGAAACCAACGGAAGTCGCGATGGCGTGTTTGGGCGGGCAAAAAAAATAGGTTGCCGGGTTTGCCTAGCGTTTTTTGAAAAAACAATCCGCAAACCCGAGAGACTCATCATTTTATGTGAAAAAAATGTTTCAAGCCCATGTGATATTCGCAACTTGATTTGAACTTAAAAATTTTTCTACAGTCAAAATACAACATGCCTTATCTCATAGAAAAATTTTGTATTTTTCTGGATCAGTTAGCTATTTGTAATTCATTGATTGTATTTTTGGGATTTAAATTGAAACATGTCAAATTTAAACTGTAAGGGCATGAAATAATAAACCAAAATTTGTCAAAAAAATCATATTCATATTTTAAAGTCCACTAAATAGAAAGAAAATTTAAAAAATCTAGGTTGCGATACTCGATCGGCAATGTAGAGTTTAATGGTTTTTTAATTCTAAAAAATAAAATCAAATAAAGTCTGAAAAACACGTGACCTATCATGGTATTATGATATGATATGCAGATACTGTGATAAAAATTTAAAAATATTTAGAGAAAGTTATCACGTACGATGTTCAGAAATCGAAGATTCCTCGAGGACAAATATAATTAGGTTTTAAAGAAGGAATGTGTTGAATTTGAAAGCAAATCGAATTCCTCGAGGACAAATATAATTAGGATTTAAAGAAGGAATGGGTTGAATTTGAAAGCAAATTGAAGGTTAAATCTTCGTTTGAACTTAAAATTTTTCTACAATTAAAATAGAGCGTATCTTATCCCATGAAAAATTTGGCATTTTTCTAGGTCAGTTAGCTATTTTTAATTCATTAATTGTATTTCTAGGATTTAAATTGAAACAGGTCAAATTTGAACTGCATGTGCATGAAATAATGAATTAAATTGTCCGAAAAAAATCATATTCATGTTTTTAGTCTATTTTCAGGCCTTACCCACTAAATTTGAAAATGTTTCACAAAATTTGTCAAGAAAAAAATGAAAAACACATTTGACAAAATTTTAAAAATTAAAAAATATTTGCCGAGTACCAAATTTGAGATACTCGGTAAACAATATATGTTTGCTAAGTGCAAACACTAAACAAACAAAATTTTCGCATCCCACTTCATGTTTTCGCATCCGGCGCTAATTTTTTCGCATTCGACGCCAATTTTTTCGAATCCGGTGCCATTTTTTCGCACCCCACCTTTAAGTGCTACTCCACAGGCTCATTTTCCATTCCTCCCTCCCCTAGCTGCCGCCTCGTCACCGCCCCGTCGTCATGCCCCATCGCTGGTCACCACGTCTCGTCGCTCGTTGCCATGTCCTACCTCCTTAGCGTCGTGCCTCGCTGTGCCATGCTACGCCTAATGATTTTTATTTTCTATTTCCTTGTTTGTCAAGTGCCAAATTTTGATAATCGGTAAACCGGCCATCACATCCCTATGCACACCGTTAGGCACTTTTATATGTCGAGTATTATCGGTGAATCACCAAGCGGTCCACCCAAAGGAGTACCCGAGGTGGTGATTAGATGTGTAAGGGAAGCGCATCGCTTTCGAACCCGATGGTCGACTCCAGTGAACGAGAGCCAAGATTTATACTAGTTCTGGCCTCCTGAAGAATAATAGCCCTACATCCAGTGTTCTGGTGTATAATATGGTGTCTAATCTTACAATGCAACACACACTACTACAGGAACATGAAAGTGTATCTTGATGCATCTAGACCCCTAATGTATTTTGGTGTTTTAATGATAATAGTGATCAAATGCTACTGACATGGTTGCTAAGATGAATGTAACAATTAAGAGTTTAAAGTGGCATTGCAGCTCTTTCGACCTTGAAGAAATTGAGTTATTTTTTTGTTACTTAGGCTCAATTAGTTCTTATTGCGTACATTTTATATTTTCTTGAGTCTAGGTATGCCGTACTATCAAGAGGGATGAGTTGATCGTTGATCCAAAGCTAAGTGCTCAAATCAATATCTTTCGTTGAAAGTTTTAGAATATTTTCTAAGTTACTTTTTGGTTTCTAGAAAAGCCAGATTGTCCGAGTTTAGCCAGACTATCCGAGATCTACTTTTTGTTGGATTTAATTTGCACTACGGACTGTCCAGGTTTAATCTGGACAATCCAAAAACGGGCTTCTGTTTGATTTTATTTACCTGTTGGAGTGTCCAGATCCTAGCCGGACAATCCGAAAACATGGTTCTATTCGATTTATTTTTCAAGCCGGATTGTCTAGACTCTGACCGGACTATCCGAAAACATGTTTCTGTTGAAATTTATTCTGAAGCCAGAATGTCCAGGTTTTGGCCGGATAATCCAAAAATTGCTCTCTGTTTGATTTTTATTCCATGGCCCGGACTGTCCGAACTTTGGTCGGACTGTCCAAAAACACCTTTCTGTTTGTACTAAATTTTTGGCCCGAAATATCCGGGCTCTGATCAGACTGTTCGAAACACTCGTTCTGTTTTGATTATTTTTGGTCCAGATCATCCCGTTAAGTCTGGACTGTCCGGATGAACAGTGCGAGACTTTTTACCTTAACGGATAGAGTTGGTGCAGGGGTATAAATACCCTTCCCCTCCATAATAAGGGGGACGTGATTTGCAACCCTAGACCTCCTGCCATTCTTCCTCATTCTTCCTTGTGTATTCTTTCGGATCTTGAGGGAAGAAGAGTGTTCTCCCACACAATCTCCACATGTTTTTTGTTGGATCAATCTCTTGAGAGTTGTGTGGGTGTGTGCTTTGAGTTCTTCGCTGGTTCTTTTGCACATGCGTTGGATCACGTCATCGAATCTATTACTCTTAGAGATCGAGATCCCCTAGACGGCTAGGCGTCGATCCACAAGCACCCAAGGATTGTGGGTGACCGGACAAGTTTGTATAAGGCCTCGCCTCGGCTTCAAATAGGTAACTGAGTAAAACCAAGACTTATGGAGATAAGTGCTTGGTGAGTATTAGGGTTGAAAGAGACCTAGCCTATTGCGGTTTCCTCAACAGAGACGTAGGATCGGAGGATTCAAACATTAGGAAAAGTTCTTTGTGTTCATTATTGTTCTTGCTATTTATGTTTTCTGTTGATCTATCTGTTTGCTAGCAAGTTTAAGTATCGTTGAATTCATTGGGTAGTATATTTTCTGCGTTGGTTATTCTTTTAGATCTATTGTGCCCGGACCATCCGATTACACCAGGACAGTCCGGACCTTGGATAGTTTTTAATCTTGTCTGGCTCCCGGAGTATCCAGCTATAGTCCAGATAGTCCGGGTCCTGGAGGTTTGAAATAATCTTTTTTATTGAGAAATTTCAGATTGCCTATTCACCCCCTCTCTAGGCAACTTTCAGAATAGACATCAGTGTCGGGTCAAAATGGCTATCAGTGGCGGGTTCTGAACC
>KE372012.1:34579-49516 GCA_000418225.1 Zizania latifolia
GCTGGCTGTGGAGAGAGGATGAACGTGTAGTATAAGGAGATGCAGTATAAGGATTGGGACACGGGGAGATGAACTGAGGGGCAATGATGTCTTTTAAAGAAGGAAAAAGTATTAAAAAAATTTAAATTGTAGAAATGGGAAAAAATAAAAGTTGTCAAACTTTTGGATGGCATTTAGTTGAAGTCAAACTTTAGGGTGACAAATAATTGAAGCCCACAGTTTTCAGTGACAAATGATTAATTTTCTCTTATTTTTTTAGTTGTACTGATTATATTTGGTATCGTTCATCTCTTGTTTACTAACTTGTTAATTAAAAAACTATTACTTATCTGCCACCACCGATTGTATTTTTCTACCCATATGTCAAAAAATCATTCAAGTAAAGGATCATTGATCATTGCCACTAGACATGGAAGCTATAAATTTATAACATTGTAACAAGCTAAAAAGCTCAACATAATAGGCAAACTGTAATGGTCAACACAATAATTCAATAATATATATAATCTATCCTCTGTGTGCCATCAAGAAGTTAGCTATAAAATCACAAAAGGCGCACATGTCACCATCGTTAGATGCCATGCCACTATAACAACATATTGTCGAATCCTCAGCATGTGGCATGTAATCTTCATCATCGTCACATTTATCAAATAACAGATCACTCAAAGCACTTTCTCGAATAAAATTATAAAGTGGCATCCAAGCAATAATGATCTTATTTTCCATATCAAGTGGATAGCTTGGTATATGTAATAGCATCCTACATTTCATTTTTAAAACCTCAAATGATCGCTCGATCACATTTTGAAGAGAGGAGTGAGCATGATTAAATACCTCCTTCATGCCACTTGGTCGGTGGCCTCGTTGGGAATCTAGTATGCGGTACTTTTGTCCTTTATAAGGAGTGATATATATCCTTTTCTATTAGGATATCTCGCATCAACGAGGTAAAGTTTTCCTGAGTTAGATTTAATGCATGGTGACAATAATAGAAAGAGATAATTAAGGTTTAAAAATTATATTACCATCTATAGGATGTGGAAAATAATCAGAATGTCGAGATCGAGTATCATTAAAAACCTAAGATTCATGAACAAATCATGGCCATCCAGCTACGACAAATGTGAACCTCATGCCAAAGTCATAAATTGCCATTACATTTTGAGTTGGACATCGATGACGACCAATATGAGGGATTTGTTCCTTTGTTGGTGAAAGTGTATCTTGATGCATCTAGACCCCTAATTTATTTTGGTGTATTAATAACAATAGCAATCAAATGCTACTAATATTGTTGCTAAGGTGAATGCAGATATCGAAAGCTAAAGTGGCATTGCTATTCAATCGAGTTTGGAGAAATCGTCTTCTTTAGTACTATTTAGGCTCAAATGTGCAAGATGGTTATATTTCATATTATATTGAGTCTAGGTGTGCCGTACTATCAAGAGAGATGCGTTGATTAATGTCCCAAAGCTAAGTGCTCCAAGCAAAATCTTCTTGAAAAAGTTTTTGAATTTTTCTAAGTTGGATTTTATTTTCCAGCAAAGTCGGATAATCTGGACATGTCCGGAGTATCCGAAAACTTGGTTCTGTTCAATTTTATTCACACGTCGGAGCATCCGGGTTCAAGCCGGATAATCCAAAAACATGTTTCTGTTTGGATTTTCTTTGAAGCCCAGAACATCTAAATGATCCGAAAATATTGTTCTGTTGAATTTATTTTGTGAGTCGGAATATCATGACTTTGGCCGGATGATCCGAAAGTTGCTCTCTGTTGGATTTTATTCCGTGGCCCAGAGTATCGAGACCTTGTTCAGATGATCCAAAAATATTTTTCTATTTGGATTTATTTTTTGCCCGGAATATCCGAATTCAAGCCGGACTATCCGAAACATTGGTTCTGTTTCAAATTTTTCTTAGTCCGGAACATCCGGTTAAGTCCGAATCATCCAGATAAACAGTGCACGATTTTTTGCCCTAACGATCAGTTTTGAGACTGGGGTATAAATACCTCCCCTTTCCCATAATCAGGGCACGTGTTTCTAAAACCCTAGTAGCCTTGCCATATTCCTCTCTTTCTCTCTAGTGCTCGATCTTGTTTAGATCTTTGAGAGTTGGTTTGAGAGCTCTCCACAAATCTCCTAGAATTCTTATTGATCTATCTTCTTGAGAGTTGTGGTGGCATGTGCGTCTTGATCTTCGTGGTTTTCTTAAGTACACGGTTTTGGATCACGTCAACGGATTCATTACTCTTGGAGGTAACCCCTCCTATACGGCTAGACGTCGATCCGCGAGCACCTAAGGGATTGTGGGTGACCGGACACGTTTGTACATGGCCTCGCCTCGGCTTCAAAGAGGTAACATAGTGGAAAACCAAGGCTTGCAGTGGTGAGCTCTTAGTGAGGATTAGGGTTAAAAGAGACCCGACCCTTTGGGGTTTCCTCAACGGAGACATAGGATCATTGGATCTAAACTTCGGTGAAAAATCCATTGTGTTAATCTTTACCTTTGCTAGTTGTTATTTACTGTTAATCTATCTATTAACTAGCAAGCATAAGTTTCATTGGATTCATGTCTTTAAAGTTTATTGGCTAGATTATTTTCTACAGTCGATAGTGTTTCAGATCTGTAGTGCCCGGATCATCTGGTTAAACCCGGATAATCTGGAACTCGGACGATTTATTTTTTATCCAGTTTTTGAACTATCCGACTAAGCCCAGATAGTCCAAGTCCTGAAAGTTTAAACTGACAAGTTTATTCTAGAATTTTCAGATTATCTATTCACTCTCCTCTAGGCAACTTTCAGTTGGCACATCAACTGGGATATTTGTATTGTATATTGCACCAATGCAATTATTGAAATGTGGTGAAAAACGAGAATCTTGTAGCCTTGGTTGCATCGTGGATTGTGACTCCTTTGGTGTAATGTTGTCTACGCCTAGCTGATTGATACACTCAAGGAATTCATTAAATTTCCTACTAATTGTTGCAGTGGATCGCTTAAATCGGTTTTAAACTTGCTAAATGATTGAGGACCACCACATATCCATCAGAACATAGCAAGTGTTTCAATAGAATTAAAATCTCTAGTAGATTTTAGACCATAATTTTCTACCAAAGTAGCATGCAACTTGTGAACAACAGATAATAATTTTTATCATCACTTAGTTGATCAACAACCCATTGATGTTCACGTTGCCGAGGACACACTCTTGCCTTTTCTCTAGATATGTATGAGAATGGTGCATACCTATGAGAGCAATTGTTAATCCAATTTGGTGAATTATTTTCTGAAGTTTATTCTCGGTAAATGATCCATCCTTTTCATTTGTAGATGTAGAGTCATCACTCTTATTAGATGTGCTCATCTACAATTTATACAAGTGATAACATCATAATACTCCATAATAGGTTGTAGATAACAGGGAACACAAGAATGGTTCAATATGATAAAAATGCATGACAACAGGATAAATGTTACCAATAGGAACACATTAAAAAACCATTCAATATAAAAGTATATGGATCTCAATGGTTCAAGATTACATAAAAGCATATGGGTCTCATAGATTCAAGATTACATAAAACAATTACATAAGAGCATAACAACTCATAACAACACAATCTACTTCTTTCTATCCTCATACATCCTCCTAAGCCAAGACATTTTTCCCTCATCGGTCTCAAAGGAGTGAAATACCACATGATACTCTTGTTTGATAAAAAACTTGGTTGCAATGTAGTGTTCATCACTTCTTTTTTTGCTCTATTTTTGACAATTGCTCATAAGTGCTCTATTATATCATTATCTGTTTTATCATTCTATTGTAAGGTCACAGAGTTACTGTTAACTATTGCATCAACCATGTGTTTCACTTCTTTAACCATGGGATTTCTCTTCTTCTTTGGACTAGAAGTAATGCTAGCACCCCTACATTTCTCAATCCTACCATTTTCCTCACCAATGACAGCATCCCAAGATCTATAATATCTTCATCAATATTTATTGGAGTGTTGGTTGAATGAACACCAGGAACAACTAAAAGATGAACCTAACACATGGATGTTCTTAAACCTAACTTCTAATTCATTTATATTCTTCAATGGGGTGTGACGAAACATAGCATAGTCCTTCTTGGTCTAAAAAGTGTAAAGTATCAATTAATACAAAATTTTCATGTATTACATACATGAAATTAAAAATCTCAAAAGCCTTAGTGACGTAGATAGCAGGAGGACAACAGGGGGAATATCTCGTAGTTCACCTTAGAAACCATAACTTGAGAGGAAGGAGACAACGCTAGAGCAAGCGATGGAGGTAACATCGTTGGGGCTGTTGAGGGAGGAGTGGTGCTGGGTGGGAGGAGGAGGTGGCGACACTAGGGTTGGCAAGGGAGGAGGCAATGCTAGGGTTTGGTCAATCTAGAGGGGAGGAACAAAGTGCAAGGAAGTGCCTGCTGGTTGGACGAACTGAGCTTGGTTGTGGGTTTTGTTTTGATGGCATAGTGGGTAAATTCTATTAACTTTTGATGGCACATTAATTGCTAAGAGAATCTTGCAAAATCTAAAGAAGCTGGGGGTGAGTAGCTTCTCGGCTATTAGTGTATTGATGAGTAGTTGTGTTTGAAGATTTACAAAATTTGAAGAATCAGGGTGTTGTTTGAGAATGCTTCTAGATACTGGGCCAAATAGGGCCTAAAATAAACATGAGGAGGAGGGCACCCGAGAATGTATAGGATCTTTATTGAGATTATGGGTATGGGTGTATGATTTTTTTATGGTTTTAGGCCTCTTTTGGTAGCCCGGGAACCCCAGGGATCCCGGTCCATTCCCTGGGAAACTAGCCCACTAGAGAAAAAATTTCCCCTAGGGAAATGGAGGGGATGAGATGTCATTCAAAATTTTCCTATGTGATTTTTTCCATGGAATTTTTTTCCCTAGCTCCCAAAGGAGTTCTTAGAGTATCTCCAAGAGATACTTAATATAACTCCATATTCCTATTTTTGGATTTTGGGTCTAAAGCATCTTTCCAACAACTCCCCTATTTAATTCTCTATTTTTAGTGATCCTAAAACCCCTTTCATTCTCATTACTTCTAGAGAGCGGCTATCATTCCCTATCCACATTAGTCCTACATGTCAATCATATAAGAGAGGTAAAAATAAGGGAGAGAAGAAAGATACAACAAGTATGTCCACCTGTCAATGATATAGGAGTAAAATAGAGAGTAAGAAAATTTAGCGAGCGAATTTTACTAGAAAGACTTCCTATATAATAATATTGAAAGTACGATTTTGGACATCTATCGGAGATGCTCTTAGAGCATATCGAGTTATTCAAAAAACACTCCCAATATTATTATATAGAGGACCTTCCTAATAAAATTTGCTTTCTAACGCTCCTTTCTCTTCAACAAACTTTTAATACTCTATTCCACATGTTTTAATAGATCAAAGTCTCTTTTCTCTCTTGTATCACCGATCAGTTAACTTTTCTTATCATATCTCTCCCCCTCTTTTTTCTCTCTCTTGTATCATCGACGAGTGAGCTAGGGCAAACAACAAACAAGATTTAGGGATGTCTATAAATTTTTGAATCTCTATAAATTGGAAGCTTTGAGCCTTTATCTATTTGCATTACTAATGGATGAGGTCACAGGGGACATACAAGGGGATATCTCTTGGTGTATGCTTTTCGTTAATGATGTAGTGATAGTTGATGAAAGTTAGGCAGAAATAAATAGGAAATTGGAGTCGTCAAGATGAACTCTAGAGCCCAAAGGTTTTAGGCTTACTCAAACTAAATATATGATATGTGACTCTAGCACTACTACACATGACATGATAAGAAAGATATTAGTCTTGAAGGTCAAGTAGTGTCTAAGAAGGATAAGAAGAATACCTTTCGATATTTGGGATTGATGATTCAAATATATAGAGATATTGATGGAGATGTTAGCCATAGAATTAAAACTAGGTGGATAAAATGGTGATAAGCATTTGATATTCTCTATGACAAGAAGAGGTGCCACAGAAGATAAAAGGTTAGTTTTATAGAATGACGACTAGACCTGCAATTTGTATGGTGCATAATATTAGCCTATAAAAGACAACATGTTTAACAATTAAGTCATGTAGAAATACATGTCATGTTATATTTGTGGGCACATAATAATAGATCGAGTCCAAAACGATAATATAAATGATAGTCTAGGGGTAGCACAAATTAAAGAAAAGCTTATCTAACACCATTTGAGATGGCTTGGACATGTTCAACGAAAAACTTTAGAGGAACCGGTGCATAGTAGAATCCCGAGGCGCAATAATAATGTGAGAAGAGGCAGGAGATGACTGAAACTGACTTGGGAGGAGACAATAAAAAAACTTAAAAGAATGGAATATTTTCAAAGATTTAGCCTTTAATAGTAGTGTATGTAGAGAAACTATTTATATACCTAAACCGTGATTAATTGCTCCTGTTAGGTTTTAATTCTAGTCTACCCCAACTTGCTTGGGATTAAAAGCCTTTGTTATTGTTGTTGTTATATAAACTAGAAGCTAGATATGAGAGTTGTTGGAGAGATATTTTAGTTCTAAATTCATAAAAATAACTGTAGAAAGTTATATTGGTAATATCTTAGAGATACCCTTAGTCTATTAAATTTATTTTTCGATACAATTTTCTTTCCATTTAGTTTTCAAATTGAAAAATAAGCTATACTACTTCCTATTTTGTGCTTTGCAATTAATTTTAAAAGATCGAACACCAAATACGAAGCAGATTTGAGGGGGAAATGGGCCTTTTAGGTTATGTTTGGAAAGATTCTGTTAAAGATTATTGTTTTATATTATAAATAGTTGTTTTTAAAATCTTAAACTCTCCCAAAAGGCTTATGTTGTGGGAGCACTGAGAAGCTTTGGAGCTAGCCCATGCAACTGGGCCCAAACGCCCTAATATGACCCACTTGCAGTATGTCATATAGCAGTTGCAGGGCACACATGAGTCGCAATCTTGTTCGGGTCCAAATATGACGTCTTAGATACGCTGGCTTCTCTTAGGTGAGTTTTTTCGTGTAATATTCTTGAACTGCGAGTTTGGAAGCACTAGTTCTACGTTTTATCTTCGTAGAAGGGAAAAGTGTTAAAAAATATAATGCTAAGCGTAACTCTTTTATATTTGCGGTCGACTTAGTTCGATTACATATAATTATTTCTTTCTACTGTGAATTGATAATATGCTTAGGGATATCTAACTTTATAGATATTTTTTATGATGAATAACACTAACAATATAAGACAAATTCCAAGTTCTATTCCGCCTCTTCTTCACTACCACTTTATAGTTTAATATTTACAATACCTATTTAAGGAAGAGACTAGGCGTCGGACGTCCTAACAGGGGCAAAAAATCGGCCGTCCTCCGTAGCCGTCTGATCTCTTGTAGCTAAACTCTAGCCGTCCAATCAAACCGTTGCAACCAGTAGCACTGAAACATTATGAGTTACTAAGTGAAACATTACGTGTAATTATATGAAACATTGATTATAACTAATTAAAATATTATGGGTCCGTTTGGTTCGTGGCCACAATTTGCCATGCCTCAATTGAAGACTCTGCCACAGTTGTGGCTTGCCACACTCTGTGGCAAAAATAATATGTTTGGTTAATAAGTAAGGCGTGACAAAAATTTTATGGCTATTGTTTGGTTCATTACCATAAATTTGTGGTAAAAAATTATGACAAGTATTTGAATTACTCTACGTTTATAGATAAATACACTTATATATAAATTATAACAGTTCCATAATCATATACAATCCATAATCAACCATAATCCTTGACCAACAGTCCATAATACCTATTTGATCATACCCATTCCATAAAGTGCCACACATTCCATAACCATAGTGACATACATTGCATAATACAAGTGCAGAGAAGCTATTTAACTAGTAGATAGCAATCATCGCATATGACTTTTCTTAACATACTAGCAGGCAAAATAGCTAAAAAACCAACAGTCGCAATAATCTATCTATCATGATAGAAAGATCCATCCAGCAAAAGCCAAAACAAGCACACAACCAACATAATAGCCATTGCTAATTATCCCCCATAGCCAAAATGAGCTGACATCCAACATAAGCTTCACATGTTAAACCCCTCTTTCTTGCATAAAAACTTGAACACCCAAGCATTTAGAGTGGAATCGCTTGCACTACACAGCTAGCCACGCTTACCATTGTTCTCCTTAGTTGACAAGAAATCCCCAACAAGAACCCTCTGATCAGGTGTCATTGGAATAGCCTCTAATCTTTGCACAATCGCTCATGAGGATCAACATTAAGTTGTGGCATTGGAGGAGGAGCGGTGGCTGTAAATGTGTCCCGAAGTGATTTCATTGTGGCAGTTATTTCATCGGTGGACTCTACAAAACGACTCTTACTTTTTGATTGCTTCTTAGCTAGAGAGTTGTTGCCTCTTGGACTCTTCTTACTAGCTCAACTAGTGCTTAAAGAGCTATTATCCACAGTGCCATGCCTAGTTAGAGTTGACAAAGTATCAGAATCCTCACCAAGGTCTTGAGTTTAAGTATAGTTGTTGACGTCTATCAAATCTCTTGAGTCATCATCACTATGTAAGCCATCATTATTATCCAAGCATGTATTTTGATCTTTAGCCAAAGAACCATCAGCACAGATCCAGTGAATAGCTCCTACATCTCATTAAAGAACTTGATTGGCTTAAAGAGTAGACGTCTTGCTCTGTCCTGTATTCAAAGCAAACAAGCCAAATTGATATGTACATTTGAGATGCTGAATAAAACGTTCAAATAAGTGCAAATGACTTACACATAGCTTTGCCTTTTCTGATTCTGAAATAGTTAGCAAGTATCTTGTATGGTCAAATACATTACCACTCTTGCTCAATGCTGCTACAATAAACTTCCAATTCTCTTTGTGATACCTATAATGATGGTCCACTTGATCGACAGTCACACCCATAGCGTACTTCTTGTTTAAAGCTAGCATCAGTGTATAACATGAGATGTTGCTTCCTAAACCTAAATCCTGCATGCTGCTTTTTTAAGTACTCCACACACCACTCTAACATGAACTTTATTTGATCCTCATGCCAAGTCAGGGACCTTTCGTGAGTGGATGCAAAAGCATTAACCTTGCCCTTTCCTTTGATCATTGTTGTTTTTTCAACACAAGAGACAAATAACATATAAAAAAATGACTAAATAAAGGCATGAACTAGCACAATAAAAATGTCATACGCTCATATGTTCCATACTTCCGTGCAATGAAAATAGCTAGTCATACACTCATATGTTACATAACAATTGATAAGATACACTCAAATAATTGGACCTACTTTATCTTTCCACGTCTTATTAGCCATCTCATCTCTTTTATGTGTCCATGTCACATTCTCCTGTTGCATATCGCTACAGTTTCTCGCATTTCGTGGCAAGGTTGCATACCAAGCAACATCATCATAGACATACTCATCAGGACCGTCCTCTAGGATCCAATTATGAAGTGCACAGCATGCCATCACAATTTTAACTTGTGTTTTCAAAGGGAAGAAATGTTGACTTGCAAAAACTTTGAAACGATTCTTCAAGGTACAATACGCTCGTTCAACGGTTGTTCTAAGTAAGGAATGACGCATGTTAAATAACTTCTTTGGGTTCTTTGGTTCTCTAGTGCCCCTATATTATTTAAGATGATATTGAGCACCACGATATAGGGTAGTACACCTGGTCTTGCTGCATATCAAGCATCAGCTAAGAAATATTTACCTACATTATTTCGTGCACATTAATTAGGTAATAATGCAATAGAGATGTGCAACTATTAGGACATGATGTGGGCAAGCCTACCTTCTGCTATTTTAAGGCCATTGGGACGTGAAAGTGCATCTTGAAGGACAAAAGAATCATGGGCAGAACCCTCCCATCCAGCAAGAACATATATGAACCTTAGATTAAAATCAACCGCTGCAAGCACATTTTGGGTGGTGATAGACTTTCTACCCCGAAATCGATCCTGCATATAAATAGGTACACATGCTAGTATATGTGTACCATCGAAGACTCCTATGCACCCCTATGGAAATAGGAAAAATTATTTTAATTAGATGAATGGAAGACCTATAGTTTACTCAAAATAGTGATCAGTTTGTATATGTACCTCAAAATAAGGGTGAAATCTACCCGAGGAATTGGTTATCTTTGAGTGGGTGTCAATTGATCGGATGCATATGAGATCATGGGCAAGGATATAAAGGGCATCTAAAACAAGATTGAAATACCTACTAACCGTCTCACTTGATTGAATGAACTCAAATGCAATTGACCTGTTTGACCACCTTTGCCCAACAGCATGGATAAACATGGCGACCTGTTCCTCTATTATGACATAAAAAGTCTCCTCTAACAAGGCACGCGATCTAATCTCAACACAAAGCTTATGAAAAACAACTTTCCTCATACGCTACTCACTAATGCAATGGGCCTCAGTTCCATGATACAAACGATCAAGACGTTTCAATCTTTCAACGTCTCTAGCATTCATAAGTGCATATGTTATGACTCTTTTTCTTTTTCTGTTGTTATTTATCTTATACCAATACATGGCTAAACATACAAGTATAGTAGTAATCAATATTCTCCTCCACATGTAATGGCAATACTCCAAGTAATATTGTACACATAATTTCCTTTGACCCATCTAAGGCATAATTACAGAAATTAGCAAAATAAACAACATTGCAGCAGCAATTGAAATGAAATAAATTACCTTCTGTTCTGAAGTTGCTTTCCGAGAGGGAAAATATGCTAAGATCAGGCTTGCAAAGCAATGTGCTGAAAACAGGAAAAAGGAGCAGGATTTGTTCATTATTTGGTGCATTGTAGTGCTTAAAACAGGAAAAAATTGTTGAAATGGAGGCATGCGTCTGTTGTCAGTTCTAGGCAGAAATCACCTTGGTGGAGCTTGACAGAGCCAGCGCAGCTCCGGCGGCTAGCGGGGGCGGAGCTTCGGCATTACCAAGGGGTGCGGCCGGCGGGGGCAGAGGCAGGGGGTGCGACCGACGGGAGCCGGTGGAGCTGACGGTAGGCGCGAGCGGAGCTGGACGGGAGTGGGCCAGCGGGAGCGAACTCTGGCGAGGTCAACGGCTGGTAGGGGCAGATCTCCAGCGGGGAGGGAGGCGACTGACAGGGGCAGGGGAGGCGGATCTGGGCGGAGCCGGCGGCAGGAGCTAGGCGGACGAAGAGGAGGTGGAGTCCGGGAGCTTCGCCTGGCAGGCGGCGTCTGGTGAGGGTGGCAGATAGCCTGGGCGGAGCTCCGACGGGGGTGGGGGCAACGGCCGGTGGGGGTAGGCCGGCAGGGGCTCCACTCTATGCAGACTGAAATGTGGCTGTGAGCTTGCGCGAAGTGAGGAAAGAGAAATCGCTGTGAGGTTTTTGCGCGAGATTTTTGGGCGTGGCGCGCCACGGGAGGCTGCGGCGGGGAAATCGTCCACCACAAATTTGGTGTAAAAAACTGTGGCGAATGGCAGTGTGGCTGTGGCAAACTTCAACGTATTCAGCAACTAAACAGCAGCCAAAAACCATGTGGCAAAACTAACTTGAGGCGTGACAAGCCAAAGCTAGGAACCAAAGAGGCCCTATATGTGAATATATAAAATAATTTATGTTTCTAGTTGAAACATATGTTACATCAATTTTTAGGAAACAACACTAGTACATGAAGTGAAACATTATTTAATAAATAAAATAAAATAACTATTTAAACTATTTAAAATATTATGATATACTAGCTGAAATAATATGTGTAATTATGTGAAATATTATTCACAACAGATTTAAATATTATATGTGAATAATTAAAACAATTTGTGTTTGTAGTTAAAACTTGATTTATATATTTTTTGAACCATGACTAAAATATACAGTGAAACAATATGTGTAATTATGTAGAATATTATTCATAATAGATTGAAACATTATATCTGAATAGTTAAAATAAATTTGTGTTCGTAGTCGAAACAATTGTATAAATGCTTTGCTGTGGACGCTACTGGACCATGTCGTATAGCCCCGCGTAAGCTGTGACGCCACCCGCATGCACGCCGAACTGAACTAGCTCTACACAGGCTAAGTTGGGCCACACTGATCATCCGTACATGCTATAAACGTTGGCCGACCGATACAAAGCATTTTCAATTTATTTTTTTTTATAGAAATCCTAGTAGCAATCGTATAGAATCAAACTTAGGGCATGTTTGGTTAGTTGCCAAACTTTGCCGCACCAGGTCTAAGGTGTGGCGAGCAAAATTAGGGTAACGTTTGGATCACTACTGTAATCGAGGCAACTGTATTTTTGCTTTACTTATTATTGATTTTTTTTTATCAAACTTGATCTAAAGTATGATAAATAAATTGTTAGCGATAACTTTGACGAAGTTTGATAAAGAAGTGTGGCGATTTATGAGAGTGCCCTTGCTATCTGGAAAAATTGAATGAGTCTCGTGTCAGGATTATTTCCAACTGAAAGACGGGCGGCCTCATCGCGGCGGTCTCTCCATGGGCGACCTTCCCACCTCGCCGGCGAGCGAGGTGCCGTTCCGCATCAGCTTCTCCGGCCACGGCGGCCACCTCCGACTCGACCCTACCCCCAATCCGCCTAGGCCTATACCCGAGTTCGTGCTGGTACGCGACCCACTGTTCCTCTCGAAATTGCACGTTTTACTCAGTGCGAAGGTGTCAACCCTAAACCCACTGGAGGTGTGATTTCAATCGCAGCCGCCGGCTTACCCACCGGAGAGCCCGAGCAGCGTGAGGGAGTACCTCGAGGCGACCTACCTCAACCCCGAGCTCCACCTCCCCACCGCGGCCGATGGCGCGAGGGTGTGGGACCTGGACTGGTTTGCGCTGGCTAAGCCGCCACTGGAGCCCTCCGCCCCGCGCACCATGCTCGTGCCCGCCTGGGAGCCTCCTTTCCGCCGCCGACGGCAGCCATTGTCGTCGTCATCGCCGCAGCCGGAGTCGCAGGTGTGGGATCCTGAGTCTGTGCAGATGGAGATGAGCGATGTGTTCGATTCGGGAACCGGTGGGATATCGCCGCGGATGCCTGGTTCCGCGAAAGACTTCGTGAGAGGGAACGTGAACAGCCGCCCGTTCCGCCCAGGGGGCCTGCATGATGATGCGGCCAGGGCGACCGCTTTGGAGAAGGCATTTCCAGAGGGTGCACGCAATGGTGATTGGGTGCGGGAGCTTATGAGCGGAGGCCCAGCTCAGGTTACTCCTCCAGGATTCCGCAAGGGATTGGACCTGGGCAACTTGAAGGTTTGATCCTTTGTACTACTGGTTTCTTCTGCTAAATAAAGATCGATATCAATATATCATTGTGCTAAGCTGTGGCCGTGGTGTCTGCTATATTCTTATAGGAGTATAAAAGCCATTGGAAGTGTTTCCAGGATAGAGAGTGTGTAGAGGAGCAACCTGCATCTTCATCAAGTGACATGATGGTAGTCAGTTCATATGCTAAACAATTCAGCATTCTGCATTTTGCCACTTTTGCCACTATAGCTGGAATGTATCATGGTCCTGCAGGATAAATACTCAGTGCAGTTTGATGATCTCTTCAAGATAGCCTGGGAGGAAGATGCTAATGAGAAGGTGTCAAGTGAAGATGATGTTCAGCAATTGGTTAGAGATGAGGAAACCAACGGTAATTTATCATCCTCATACAACATATCCTGAATTTACATCATGAATACATCTCAAAATCTCATGTGGTAAACCAGGATAGTTGCCATCATCCTCATTTTACTACTAGGTTTAAGTTGTCTCCGGTTTCATGTTAGACTTCACCCTTTTCCACTGGCAGATGTTGACAAACAAAGAAGTGATAGACTGCAAGATGCTTCTGAAACACTAGAAAAGCCGGACTTTGAGAAACAGAAAGATGATGCCCCAGGAGATGTTTCTGAAGCTCAAATAGATTTGGATAAAATGTTATCATCCACAGTTAAAGATACTAGCAGAGATTTGAGTGAATCAGGTGATGACAAGCTGGCAAAGGAGGGCAAGGCAAGTGCACTTTATGCTTCGTTTTTGTCACCCACTTCCTCTATTGTGCTTCTCATTCCATAAATCTCACTGATGCATAGATATGATCCAGGGATGACTATTTGTTTTTTATTTCACTTACAGGTTTGGGCAGTTGTTGGTGGGGATGAAGACATTGTGACTAACTTCTATAAACTTGTTCCAGATATGGCAATTGAGTTTCCGTTTGAATTAGATAAATTCCAGAAGGAGGTAAGCCATTCATAAAAATCTGTACCTTTTCCTGAATGTCTTGTTTTTTTATACTGGCAGGAACTTGTAATCTACAATGCATTTTGTTAGCATGGACCTTTTGAAAACACAGCCATGTTGCACCCTTGCTAGTGAAGGATAAAAACTCGATGCACCAGTGTGATACTTAATATATGAGCTCCAAATCTTCGACAGCCTGCAGATTTTCTCTATCAAGTATCACATATAGTAAAAAAAATCAGTTTCAACTCTTCTGGCAACTGTATCCCGATTCTGTGAGTGTCCTGTCACTTGAAACTTTAAAGAAATAGAAAACTCCAGCTCCCATGTGTTTGGAACAAACGATTGCCATTGATAATTTTTATGAAAGAAAGTTAGGAGAAACTTGACATTTCCTTTCCTCCATATCTCCTGTGGAAATCATGCACTATGATCAGGCCCTAATTGTCATCACCTATTCGTTATAAAATTATTCTACTTAGTGCTTGTCTGCTTGATGGAGTTGCTAACATGTTCTTTTCTGTCTGCCAAATACAGGCTATATACTATCTTGAGAAGGGTGAATCAGTCTTTGTGGCAGCTCATACATCAGCAGGA
>KE372012.1:57491-75549 GCA_000418225.1 Zizania latifolia
AAGATGCTGTCCTAAAGATGCTAAGATGCTGTCCTAAAGATGCTAAGATGCTGTACAAAGACTTGACCAAGTACAAAGACTACAAAGACTTATCCATCATGAAAAAACTCCCCTTGATCAACCTGTTTCACATTCATGATGTTTTGATCACAACCCATGAGTAAGCCACCCGAATGACCACTAGCAGGTTTTGTTAGCCAAAAGAAAT
Source organism: Zizania latifolia (assembly GCA_000418225.1). Taxonomy (NCBI): domain Eukaryota; kingdom Viridiplantae; phylum Streptophyta; class Magnoliopsida; order Poales; family Poaceae; genus Zizania; species Zizania latifolia. The sequence continues at coordinate 57,700 of KE372012.1, forward strand.
CTTTATGGTTACATAGAGAATTCAGCTCCCTTTGAGTAAAACTCCCCCTCATTGTCTCCTGAACACAAATGCAGTCCACATTCTGTTTCTGTACAATTTCAGCCACCTGTTTTCTTCTAACAGCACTACTAAGTCCCCTTACATTCCAAAACAGTATTTTCATTGTAAAATTTGTGGTAAAAGCTCCCCTTTGTTAACATCCTCTAGAACCTCTTCTTCAATATTCAAGCTAGGAGCTAAAATATCATTCATCACAGGTTCTGAATTCCTATTCAGATTCTCCTTAGTAATCAATACCAAGGCCTGGGCCACTTCTTTTGCTTTGAGAAGCGAAATATTATGATCTATTTCTATCATATCATCCCCTAAATGCACCCCCGCATCGGAAGCAATTTGAACAAGAGAATTAGAATCAATTTTATTAAAGGAAGTAAAACGGGACAAACCTGTAATGTCGTTCATTTGATCCACGCGCTGCTGAGCTTTCAATGTGATCGGCACTCCATCGCGACGAATCCTTGAACTTTGACGCACCGCTACCGGGGGTGCCACCTTCTTCTTCAATTTCTTTCTGGTTTGCCCCTGCTGCACATTGTGGCCCTTACAAGCATCAGATGTAGTAGCCGGCAATCTGGTCTGAATCACACCCAGCACCGGGGAGTCCGTCTGAATAATCTCCCCACTGAACAGATTATGCTGCTGATCAAGATCATCCGACGGAACCAGCTGAAGCTGATGACCCTCATTCAACACCTGTTTACCTTTATCACAAGCCCCCTGACTGATCGAAGCACCTGAGGGGATGGCGCCCATTGCAGGTAGCCCGTCATGTCCCATCATCATCAGTAAAGCTCTCATTTCGTCATTATGAAGTTCCTCAGACCCCTCCTCGGATTGACCCTCCACAAAATCTGGAATGCTGACTGTTTTGTTGTCATCAGAGAGATCATCCTCCTCCAAAGTACAATGACTGCCACTGTCTCTCGGCTCAGTGTTAGTATGATCACCTGCGCTACCTTGAGCTGAAGCCGGAGGTTCTGACAAACTGTTTTTATCTGGTTGATCCTTCAACTTCACATTATCTCGATCTGTCTTCTTGTCATCTGTTGCAATCTGAAAATCGTCCGGCCTGGGCTGAGAAGAATGAGCATGATCAAATTCAGGAATCCAAGTAATTTTATACCCAATATGGTTTACAAACACATCAGAAATCCCTCCCACTTTCAATGGATCGCGACAGGCTATTTTGATGCGCACTGGCCCTGTCGTCGGCAGACTTAAAACATCAATTTCCATCAACTTCCCAGCCAACACAGCGAGTTTCCAGATATCCTTCTCGTTTCGAGCTATAGGAGGAACTCCAATCACCTTAACCCACACTTGAGCTAATTCTCCAAAGGCATCTAAGGCTCTATCCGAATCAATCACATTCACCCTGATTTTAAACTGTTTAAATGTGAAACTCCCAAAACGAGTCAAAGCCTTCCTGGTTTCCTTGGAAGGGAATTCTATCAGGAATTGATCTTGATGAACTTGTTTAACTTTCCAGTCCCAGCTTAAATCAAACATATGGCGCAATTCTGATTGAATTTTTGCCGCTGAACAAGTACCCTCCTCCACTGTCAACAGACCTGTGACTGGCAATTTCAGATCCTGAGGGTTGTCACATTCAGTTTGTAGATAGTAGAAACCCTGGTTAGGAAAGCCGAATCCGCAAAGTTCTAAGCCCAGATTCATACCCCCTTTGTCTTCCTGATTCATCGCCAACAAAGGACATTTCGTCGAGATGTGTCCGGCCTGCTTACAGGTGTAGCACAGTGTTGGATTTTGGCACTTTGCCTGATGATGACCAGCGAGCCCGCAGTTGTAGCAAACTAGATCCTCAGGTCGAGAGTCACGAATGACATTGAAATCCTGGCGAGGCAGAACCGTACCTGTAGAATCTGCTCGGTGGAACTCTGGCTGACGATCCTCACGCCTTGAGGGATCACCTCTTCTTCCATCCCAACGACGATTGCGGAACCGATTTCCTCCATCATCTAGACCTCGGTCTTCACGACCACCCTTTTGCTCGCCTTGATCAGGAAAGCGGCGCTTCCCCCCCATCCGATTCTCCATCCACTGACGATCCATCGCAGTTCCAGCAACTACTTCCGCATAAGACCGGGAATCAGCCAACCTTGGTGTCGAGCGGAAGAGCTTGCGCGCTTTCAGACCAAAACGCCTAATCTCGTCACTACGAGCCAGAAACCCTAATTGAAGATCAGCTGCAGATGGCGCATGGCCTTTTGGAACCCAAAGCCATGAGGTTCCCCCTGGAGTCCAGGAATGATTGAAAATATCCTCAATCGAGGATCCGAAGGTACGTGTATCTCCATCATCCGTCCCTAGAACGGTAGAAAGAGGCTGACCAAACGGGCCATCCTTACCAGCGGGATAGGAACAGGACGGCGCGAAGGCCGGGCTCACACCCCCGGCCCACGAAGGAATCGGAATCCCGCCGGCGAGGAAGGATGGGCCAGGATCGCCACACTCGAGGAATCGCCCCGAGAGAGAGGAAGACATTCTCTCTCCTGCCGTATTCAAATGCCAAATTGGCAGGCACGGCCCCTGCTTTCTATTTACTGTTATTTGCCTTGAGTTTTACATTTCTGATAAGATTCACTCAGTATAATGTTTTTGCAATATATCTGATTTACACATACTTTATTGTGCCATTTCTTTTTGCTTACTGTAGTAATTGATTCACACTCTTCGGAAACAACTTATATATTACATCTCACTAAAACAATGTTAGCATGGATTTGACCTTGTAATGACATATGGTGTTATCATGCAGCATTGCACCCGGGCTGTCTATACTGCTCCCATTAAAACCATCAGCAACCAAAAATATCGAGATTTCTGTGGGAAGTTTGATGTGGGACTTCTCACAGGGGATGTCAGTATAAGACCAGAGGCAACTTGCTTAATTATGACCACAGAAATATTACGCTCAATGCTCTACAGAGGTGCTGACATCATACGTGATATCGAATGGGTATGCCATCTCAGTTCTGAATTCTTCATTATGTAATATTCCATGGCTTTAACTTCACACTTTACATTTTATAATCTTAGAAGTCATGGCTGCTGATATGTCGTTGGTTTTGCAATCAGGTAATTTTTGATGAAGTGCATTATGTAAATGATGCCGAGAGAGGTGTAGTTTGGGAGGAAGTTATTATAATGCTCCCAAAACACATTAACATTGTCCTTCTTTCGGCAACGGTATGGATTTACTGAATACTTCTATTTACTTAATGCCACAATCACCCAACCGTTATATCTATGCCATCAATTCCTGAGACTGTCGCTCAATTATTATCAGGAATCATTTCAAGTATGCTTATACAGTTATATTGTTTGGAGAAAACAGTATACCTGAGTAATATTGTTCACTCTAAGCGTGAGCTGGGGTTATGATTATTTAAATCCAAAAGTATCTTTGGAATACATTCTAGGAAACATTTTTTCTTTTCCATCTTACAAAAGCTCAAGTTTGTGACCTTAATATCATCTCTCATGCTGATATTTAGTTTGGAGTTGAATTGTAATGCTTCTATTTAGGTTCCAAACACAGTTGAATTTGCTGACTGGATTGGTCGAACAAAGCAGAAGCAAATTCGCGTCACATCGTAAGTGTAGCTATATCACTTTTAAGCAGGAAAAATTGCATTGTAGGCCCCTCAAGGTATTTGATTTTGTGCAATCAAGGCCCTAGTCTAGTTTTTTTTTTTGATCGGAGTATCTCTAATGTACTATCTTGTGCCACTAAATACTCACCGTCATAACTACTTTTTTTATTCAAACTCCTATGCTAGTCAGGATTCTCTAATTGGAATCTTATTTTCCACAATGACTGATGAATGAATGACATGCTAGTATAAATTTGTGTAAATGTGGTCATTTTCTCAAATTTGACCTAATAATAAGCCACATGAACTTGCTACATATTTTGGAAGATTGTTCATATAAACTACAGTAACATATCTTCTGTTTTTTATGTAGTTTTTTTGGACCAAACTATTGTTTTAGTGGGCAATTTTCCTCCAAAACATATTACTGATATACTGGACAGTAGTGACAATTTTTTAAATAATTTTTTTTTTGCGAAATTACACTTCTAGGTTGTCGTTTTAGAAAATCACAAAATTGGACCCTTGTCAACACTTCTAGCGTCGACAGGGGAAAAATGAATCCTATCGACAGAAAAAATTTGACTCTTGTCGACTGACGATGAACGGTTGATAGGCGCAACCAACAAACCCCGCCGGCGCGAGCTGCACGCCTGCCCACGCGCACTGCGCCCCTGCCCGCGTGCGTTGCCCGCTGCAGGAGCTCCAACGGTTGACAGGGGGAATCTTTTGCCCTGTCGACCATTGAGGCCAACGGTTAGATTCAGGCCCCCGTCGACCGTTCAAATGTCGGCAGGATCCCTGTCGACACTTGAAAGTGTTGACAGGGGTCTAGTTTTGTTATTTTCCGAAACGGCCACCCAGAAGTGTAATATCACAAAAAAATATTATTAAAAAAATTCTAGTAGTGACTAGTGAGTAATTAGTTAATTTTTCTAGTGCGCGATTTCAATATTGATTGATTCAATTTAGTGTGCATGTATCAAATACACACTCTTTTTTTGGGGGATACTTTACAGTTTGCAACTTTGCATCATACTATATAAATTGTATTGCTGCTATAATGTTTTACCAGGACCAACAAAAGGCCTGTTCCCCTTGAGCACTGTTTGTTTTACTCTGGAGAGGTGTTCAACATATGTGAGAAGGATACTTTTCTTACTCAAGGATATAGAGAAGCAAAGGATGTATTTAAAAAGAAAAATTCAAATTCAAACAAGCTTGGTATGAAACCTGGTTCGAAAGCAGGAACACCTGCAGCGCGTGCTGGAACTCAAGGCAGAATCCCAGATACATCTAGTAGAGGGAGAGATCAGAAGAATCCAAAGAACCACCATGCCAACTCAGCGGCTGCAGTAGTTCAGCAGAGCACCTCAGGGCCAAGGAGATCAGAGTCTTCATTCTGGATGCCTCTTATAAATAACCTTCTGAAGAAATCCCTTGTGCCTGTATGTGAGAAAGACAACACCTGACATTTATCTTGAGCAATGAAATGCGTAACATTTTATCCCTGAACGTTTAGTTTATAATCAAATTTCATTATTTTACTCTTCGCTGTGCATTTTGAAGCCAATATCGTTATCCTTCTAAAATAACAATTAGTTGCAGCATATTGGTCATTGACCTTACTGTTCCTCATCATATCCCAAAACATTTTACATTTTACAGGAACTTTTCTGATCTTTTATATGGTGCTTTTACAGGTGGTAATATTTTGCTTCTCAAAGAACCGATGTGATAAATCAGCAGATAGCATGTTTGGTGCAGATCTCACCAGTAACTCGGAGAAAAGTGAAATCCGTCTGTTCTGTGACAAGGCCTTTTCACGCCTTAAAGGATCTGATAGGAACCTTCCGCAGGTGATCTGGTAGCACATATGATTTTATTCTAGGAACCTTAGCTTTGTTTCCATTTGAAACTTTGGTTTCCTTGTTAGGTTGTAGGAATACAAAGCCTTCTACGAAGAGGGATTGGAGTACACCATGCTGGACTTCTTCCTATTGTGAAAGAAGTAGTTGAAATGCTGTTTTGTCGTGGTGTGATCAAGGTTAAGCTTTGAACATATTGTAGTTTTTTCTTTGGTAATTTAGTTTCTTCAGTAGTATCTAAACTTTGAAGCTTGATGAAGAATATTCCTTGAGTTTTTCAATATTTACTAGATGTTAGAAAAATTGGGGTAAATACTGAGTGCTAGGCTGCTAGCCTGTCGTGTTCTTGTTTTCTAAGTCAGTTTTGCATAGTACTCTAACAATCAGCAGTGTCACCTATCTAAGGTGTAAGTTGATCACACACATTGAACAGTATTGATGCTGGAATAACATTTGAGATCGAATCACATTGTTGTCAGCTACTACCCGATGTTCCATTTAATCATATATATCATGTCCAGTCATACCTTTTTTAGTTAACTGAGTGGCAACATTTTGACTGATGGACTCATTTGCAGGTACTGTTTTCCACTGAGACATTTGCCATGGGTGTTAATGCTCCAGCAAGAACGGTGGGGTTCTATCTCATTTTAGGGTTTAATTTTTTTGCATCTCGTGTTAAAACAGTTCATGAATTTCTGTCACTAAAAATGATCCAACTCTATGTAATGCATACCACTTGCATTTCACCATCTTCTTATAGTTTTGCACATATATGTTTGAATAACGGGAATGAAATAACCAGTTTTCATACCATGTATTCTTGTGTAGAACTACCAGTAATTGTGATATTTAAACATTTTTTGTGTCACGAACCAAATTCATGATGGTATAAGCACCGTTGGGAAGATAGCTGGGAGGTGTCAGCTGCTAGGGATGAGAGGAGAAACTTAGACTGTGGGATGATGAACATTGGGGAGAGATTAGACTAATTCTTCATTGCTTAATGAAATAGAGATACAACCCATCCTTATATAGATGGCAATGTTTACAAGTCACCTAGTCGACCCTAGTCGCCATGGGACCGACCAGGAAACTAATCGTGATTAGTTGTCGACCAGACCGATTAGTCGGTCCTAGTTGTCCATATAATCGTCTCATATATTTTAGGACATATACATACTATATATACTATATAGTATATGTCAATAAAGCAATAATTAATTTCTAGCTGAACAGATCAACATAATCAATTACTCACGGTCGGAGGAGGAGCTCATCTTGTAATCCCTCTTGCTTGGGCTGGAGCAGATGCAGATGCAGAAGAGTGCAGCTTTGCGAAGAGCACTGCCAGAATCGTGCGCCTACTGCCAGAATCACTGCAACTGTAGCATAAGAGCAACCACACGCAGGAGCATTGGAGCAGAATAGCTGGTGGGGAGAAGAGGATTAGAGGATAATAGCTGGCAGGGAGAAGAAATCACTTGCTGGAGCACTAGAGCAGAATGCCAAAGATCCAGAATCGTGCGCCTAGCGCAGCAGAAGAGCAGCCGCACTAGACCTGGACGGCTGGAGAAGAGAGCAACTCTCTGGCGGTGCACAGGGGAAGAATGAGGGAAGAATAGCTCATGTGCCCTGGTTGGAGTGTTGGAGATAATCCTAACAAGCCACATTGGTAGCCTAATAGATTCCCTTTAAGCCCAGCTGAGCAGGCCTAATAAAAAACAGAAACCAAATCTGGTTGTCCCACACCCCTAGTCGTCCGATTAATCGCAATTAATCGACGACTAATCGGACGACTAGATGTCTGGTCGGTCTAGTCGCCTCGGAGCTCCTAGTCAGGTCCAGAGGACTGATTAGTATGATTAATCATGATTAATCACAATTAATCGGACGTCTTGTAAACACTGATAGATGGTATGACTTGACTCTCAAGAATCTAATCTCTAAAATCTAGGAAATAGATTATAACTCAATCTAATCTTATCTCTAAAATAAGAAACCTAATCTTATCTTTAAACTAACAATTCCTAAAATGCTGCTACAGTACCGCATGGTGTTCACACCCTATATTGAGCTTGGTTGTGTGCCTTGGCCTCCAGGCATGCCCATGACATTTTGTAGTTTAATTTTTTACACAGTAATGTAAAAGCTGAAAGAGGCTTTTTTACTCAGATGATGTAGGAGGTCAAGCCAACCTTTTATCTTGGCATGCTTATTGATGCTAGCATCATCTATGATTGCGTTGTTGACTGCATCTTGTCATGCTTTGGAGTTTGACTAAGACAAATTGTCATGCTTTGGAGTTTGACTAAGACAAATTTTAATGAATTGCATTACTAGTCTCCCACATCGATAATTGATTACATCTGTATTGTTATAAATATTTGCAGTTTGTTGGGCACAGTTATCATGATGTCCAGTTTTTCTTTATTGAAAAGAGAGGTTATGTAAACATAGATGGAGTCAGATAATGCATGCATTTTTTTCTTGCACAAATTTAGATTGAGCTAACTGTTGATCATGTTTAGACAACTTACTCTATACTCTTTCTTTTGCCATGCTTCTGAGCTTAAGGTTTCGATAAGCAAGCTGCAATGCTCTGGCTTAATTTTTCAAACATAACAGGTTGTGTTTGATTCCTTAAGAAAGTTTGATGGAAAAGAACATAGAAAATTACTTCCAGGGGAGTATATTCAGATGGCTGGACGAGCTGGTAGGAGAGGACTCGATAACATTGGTACAGTGATTGTTATGTGCCGTGACGAAATTCCTGAAGAAAGTGACTTGAAGAATTTGATTGTTGGAAAACCAACTCGACTGGAATCGCAATTTCGGTTAACATACACTATGATACTTCATCTTCTACGTGTGGAGGAACTGAAGGTACAATATAGACACCGATTAGAAAACTTTCCTGCTTAGCCATGTCTTTTTCAAATTGAAATCCATAATTCATTTTGTGTATATAATTATATATACATTGTGACCAACCGTAATTTGATTTCTTGAGCTTTTTATCACCCAGGAACACATACTAAAAAATTGAATACTGAAATATAAACTAGTTATATATTTTATTCTTGCTGCAATGTTGAAATTAGGTCCTTTGCATCTTAACATACTGCATTATCTGTCCATTTTGACATTTTTTCATTAGCACTGTTGCTCTTTTATGGTAGCTGATGTTTCTAACTACTGCCCTTGACCATTGTACATTATGTGTAGGTTGCAATTGGATACTTCTCTATCTCTTTTTTAGTACAAAATTCTGTGTGTTGTATTGCTGAACAATGGTTCAGGTAGCACTGAGATAGTGTGACTATGTCTTAGATGTATGCCATTATGCTTTTCTAAACGTTCCATAAGAAAAGTAGTCTCCTTGACTCCTTCATTGCTGGATTTTCTCACAGGTGGAGGACATGCTAAAGAGAAGTTTTGCAGAATTCCATGCACAAAAGAATTTGCCTGAGAAAGAAAAGCTGCTTCTGCAAATGCTTTGTCAACCAACAAAGACAATTGAGTGAGACATTAACTCATCTTCCCCACATTGATACAATGGATACCAACATTTTCAATGCAAATACCTAAAACTGGAAATAAAAAGTAGCATAGTTTCATTGATATAGGAAGTCAACATACAAGGATGGTTGTATATTGGCTTATGATTTGGACACGCAAATTCTAGAAACACCATCCTTGGTAGAATAGAACTACACACCTTTAGCATAACTGCATAAGAGATCTGGCACAGTAAAGAGGTGACAGAAATACTGCAGTTGGCAAATGTGTTTTGTGGAGATCGTCTCAATTTTTGGATAAACTATAAGACCTCATCCCTTTGTAGAAGGTCTGAGTCTCACTCTGCCCAAATTATCTCATTGACAAGTATATAAATAAGTTATTACAAGTCGGCCGACTAATTGTGATAGTCGCGATTAGTTGGCCTTATTGGAAATTTTCTACCGACTAGGGTTCTCGATACGATCAGGTCGATTAATTTGTTGATTGGCTGACTAGTCACGACTAATCACGATTAGTCGGCCGACTTGATTTGGCGGCTGCCCTAGTGCCTGTGATTTGGAGGAACAAGGGGAAAGGGATATTGGAGAAGATGCCACGCTCATAGGGAAGGAAAGTATATACATGGTAAGTTGTATATATAGTAGGGCTATACAATCAGCTATACATGTCAAGAGCTAAGAAAGGAAAGCATATACATGGCAAGCTGTATACATGGCAGGGATATATGCAGCAAGCCAGCAAGAGCTGTATACGGCAAGCATATACATGGCAGTAGCCCAGCTGGTGATCAGACTGTATACATGGTAGGGCTATATGCGGCAAGAGTTATATACGGCAAGCATATACATGGCAGTAGCCTAGCTGGTGATCAGGCTGTATACATGGCAGGGCTATATGCGGCAAGAGCTGTATATGGCAAGTGTATACATGACAGTTGCCAGGAAGATGAGCAGTAACAACTCTAGTCAACGACTAATCTATGATTAGTCACGACTAGTCGACTAGTTGGTGCCCCTACGACTAGTCTCGTCTATACGATTTGAAATCATTGTAAATAACCACCCTTATTTTGTATCCTCGGGACTTGGTTATGTTAAAAGTGCAGAGGTTTATATTCTAAGTTCCAGTTTTTCAGTGTTCTTTTGGATTGGGTGTTGTGTTGTGTTTTTGGGTGAAGTTGAGTGAGTGTTTTGTTGTACTTGGTTCATTTCTCTTCTTAAATGAAATGACATGCAGCTCTCCTCCACGTTCGAGAAAAAAACCTACAAAAAAGTAACACCTAGTATATTGCAAACAATTAACCTATTCCATTTGTTTTGTTCTTATATTGTCAGGTGCATAAAAGGAGAACCCGCTATTGAAGAATACTATGAGATGGCCTTAGAAGCTGAAGCACATAGAGAATCTATCACAGAAGCAATTATGCAATTGCACAGTTCTCAGCAGTTCCTTACACCTGGCCGGTTGGTGGTTGTTAAATCCAAATCAGTATGTATTCATCCTATTAGGTTGCCTTTTATGCAGACTTTCTTTTTATTTATTGTTCCTTTTTTATATTAAATATTTATTGTATAGTCCTTTTCTTTTTTCCTCAACTCTGGAAATTGTTTGGTCAATCAATTGGAAACTGATATCTTCTAGTCTTCACGTGTAACGCTTGCATTTTTCACATTAAATTTGCATCTTTTATGGCAGGACGATGATCACTTGCTTGGTGTAATTGTGAAAACTCCATCTGCTGCACTAAAGCAATACATTGTTCTTGTACTAACCGGTGATTGCATGTCTTCTGCACTAGTTCCTAGTTCATCCAATCAGAATGAAAAGGAAGCAGGAGATTTTAAACAAGGATACTTTGTTATCCCAAAAGGAAAACGTGGCATGGAAGATGAATATTTTTCTTCTGTTAGCACACGAAAAAGTTCAGGTGTTATCAATATCAAGCTACCATACAAGGGAGATGCATCTGGAATGGGTTTTGAAGTTAGAGCAATAGAGAATAAAGAGATTATGAGTATATGCACCAGCAAAATAAAGATTGATCAAGTCAGACTCCTTGAGGATCCTAGCCAAACAGTTTACTCTAAAACTGTTCAGATGCTTATAAAAGAGCAACCAGATGGAAACAAATATCCTGCTGCTTTAGATGCAATAAAAGGTACTTGTTTTTTCCATGGTTAAATTACAATATGAAATCTTGTGCTATTTAAAGTTCCAGCCAAGCTAGTAAGAAAAAGTTCTCTGGTAGTCTGGAATGGTTTACATTATGTTTTTATAATTTTCTACTACATTCAAAATTATTGACAGTTCAGTCAATCTTGTAATGAGCATGGTGAAGGGAAACTGCCATTGTCTCTTGTCTAATAAGGTTATTTGGACAAACTGGATAGAGTAGCTTTCGCTGTCCACCAGATAGTGGATTGTCCTTAAGTTCCTTGCAGTAACATCAGCATTATGTTTTATAATATTACAATCTCAGTGATCATGTGCTTAGTTTTACTTGATGTGCATGGTTATTATAATCATTATATTATGTCACTGTCTGTGTCTAATTTCTTCATTTTCTATGTTATACAGATCTAAAAATGAAAGACATGCTTCTCGTTGAAAACTATCATGCGTATCAAAGATTATTGAAAAAAATGTCTGAAAATAAGTGCCATGGTTGTATAAAATTAAAGGAGCATATTGCTTTGATGAAGGAGCAAAAGAAGTACAAGGATCAACTGAATGAATTGAAATATCAAATGTCAGATGAGGCACTTCAACAGATGCCAGAGTTTCAAGGCAGAGTAAGATTTCTACATAATTTTTTTTCACTCTATTTCATGTATTAAAAAAACATATTCCATAAGGAAGTCGATCTATCATTTGTGGTACAACAAAGTTCAATCTCACTAGAAAAAAATCCAAGCGGATTAACAAACATGACTTTTATTTGTCCACTCAATTTCAATTTGCTCTACACATAGGAAGTTTCAGATTGCTATCCTACTTTATCCAAAAAATGAGTTGGGTTTTGATTCTAAATCTCAGATCCAGTGTTATTTTTGGGGTTTTTGAATTGGGTCATATACAGTTAATTCAAACAGGGTATATGCATTGGCATGTGATAAAACTTCCTGCTGAGTGCCCGCACATGGTTTGGGTTGGCAAACTGACATTTTTTGCCTTTCCATGTGTGCAGATTGATGTACTAAAGGAAATTCATTACATCGATTCTGATCTAGTGGTGCAACTCAAGGGCCGAGTAGCCTGTGAAATGAACTCTGGTGAGGAGTTAATATCAACAGAATGTCTGCTCGAGAATCAATTGGATGACCTGGAACCTGAAGAAGCTGTGGCTATCATGTCTGCATTGGTCTTCCAACAACGGAATACATCAGAACCATCTCTTACTCCAAAATTGGCTGATGCCAGAAAGAGGTTAGATCTCCTATCTATTTTGGTGCTCCAATGCTTTTCCATTGGGCACATGTACTTATTGTGATTGCCTATGAATTTTCTATCTGATACCACTAAGAATTTCTGATTTCCGTTTCGAATGCCTTCGAGACATGCTTAATTACTAAGAATTTCTGATTTCCGTTTCGAATGCCTTGCCTACGAGACATGCTTAATTACCTTTTGTTCTTATGTTTGTTTCTGTTATAGGATTTATGATACAGCAATCAGACTAGGAAATCTTCAACGAGAGTTCAAGGTGCCTGTGGATCCCGAGGAATACGCCCGTGATAATCTCAAATTCGGGCTTGTTGAAGTGGTCTACGAGTGGGCAAAGGTACATACATCTTGTTTCACGGGAACTCATCTCCAAGAGGATTGCAGTCTTCCAGAATTAAACCCGTGTTCTTTTATTGCTTCAATGCAGGGAACCCCTTTTGCAGACATCTGTGAGCTGACAGATGTATCTGAAGGGCTCATTGTAAGAACAATTGTTCGTTTGGACGAAACGTGCAGAGAATTCAGGAATGCAGCGTCCATAATGGGGAACTCTGCGTTATATAAGAAGATGGAGACTGCCTCCAATGCTATTAAGCGTGACATTGTCTTTGCAGCTAGCTTGTATATCACAGGAATATGACACCTCGTACTAATTCCTCCAAAAATCCTTGAAAAATTATTCCGTTCCAAAGGAGCCCTAAGCATGTATCCTAAACCTTCTGCCTTGAGATATTCCATTGGCTATCAAATTTCCGGGCACAATCTCCGTCTTTAACCGGCTCTGGACAACTCTGGGTTATCATCAGAAAGGAAAGGAATTACATGAAGGGAATGAAGTAGCATCCGACGACATTGACACCGCGCTAATCAGATCAATTCATTCCATTGGAATCTTCGAATGACAACCCGATATTGGCTAAAGAGCGCCGTGTAATATACGCATCCAAAAGATAAAAAAGCATCTGAGAAGTGCACAAAGAAGGAAATTTACATGCGCCTATGTCTTGGTAAGGCATTTACAAGTCACTTTACAGAAAAGAAGAAAATTTATCAAACGTCACCGTAATAAGATTGGCCGTCGTCGCCAAACTCTCTAGTGAACCTCGTGTAGACGTAGATAGTTTCTGTCCGGAACAAACGGATTGGATAATTTTTGAATAGTTTTGGATATAGATACGAATATATATTTTTCTTGGATATAGATATAGATATGATATCACTGGTATCCTTGGCTGTGGTGTCGGAGTGTCGGAGAGGTCGAAGTCTGCGGCGGCAACCGGCAGGGAAGGGAGTGATGGGAAGTCCAGGAAATCTCAGCAAGGGGATGCTGGAAAATCAGTCCGAGTGATGAGTGACCTCTAAAATGCCTTATTAGAATCTTATGTGAGAAAATTAAAACTCTGTCACTCCAATTTGTTGGCTTTATAAAATTGAATCCAATATGTACAAGAACAATTGCGCCATTTCACATGGTTTTTTTATTAAAAAATTGAAAATAAAAAAACCTAGAAGGGTAAAATTACAAATTGTTCATGAAGTGGATGGTATTTTAGCAATTGCATTGTATGGAGTGACGTTTTTACAAAACCAACGAACTGGAGTGGCAAAATTTCAATTTTCTCATCTTCTGTAGTAGTGAAATCGACCCAATTGCTTGAAAATGCTTGACCTGGGCAGTTTCTTAAGTGGCATTATTCAGTGCTTCATCAGAAGAAATTTTACTTCTTGCAGCGGGTATCGTGGTTGAGTTTTCTCACGCTTCTTGTGACTGGAGGAGGGATTATTGTGTCATATGACAAGGAAAAAAGCGTCACATTGAAGGTAGATTACTATGGTGAGTTTGTTTTTGTTTGTTGTCATGCCAGGACTGCCTCCAAAACACATTGAGACATCTTCATGGTGTTATGATCAAATCAACTTACTGAATTTATATCGATAGAACAAGTAAAAAACACCTAGGGAGATATTACCTGCTGAATTCATTGCAGCTATGGTGGAGCAACCTAGTAATGATTATTAGATTAATGCACTGCATTGTGCATTCTTTTTCACAGTGATTGCTTACTTTGGAACAGATAGTAGAAAACATACAGCAAGAAAAAAGTAATTGATGAACCAGATGTATTCACAGAAGTTTGATGCAGTACACTTATTCTTAAGGGTATCTGAAAATAGTTTCTGAAAATAGTTTGTTGCCTTCCTGTAATAGGCTTATTTGATGTTCCCCGTCCAAGAGAGTTAACATATGTAGTTCGGAAACTACACAAAACCAGGTGGCAGACTTGGCTTCGGTAAGTAGGATGATTTGCAACAGTACTAGTAGTTTTGGTATGTTTTCTTGAACCTGCTTTCAAATATTGGGTGAGAACAAAGCATAGCTTCAGCATTCTGTTGTAAAGAAAACACTACAAATTAAACTACAAGTAATAGACATCCAAGGTAAAATTTTCTAAACTACATAGCAAAAGAAACGATCACATAGATAATGCTAGCTATAAGAAGTTCCCATTCATACCACTGCCCTAACCAACAGGATCGACGTTTGTCCTCTGTAAAGGGAAAGATGAGTTCAGATAGAGGTTTTAGAGAAAATCTAACAAAACATCTGTACAGTGTATGAACAAAAGTTGTTTAAAAGAATATAGAAAACTGCACTACTATATTCCTTTTTTATTCGAAAAACCGAATTAGAGTGGCATATGTTGGAGTTAATCCTCACTTTGATTTTGGTGCCCCGATCTCACAGTGCCCAAATATCAAATACATATTGGAATGCACTAAAGTTACAATAACTAATATTTGTAACGATAAATAAAACAAATGTATACCTTCTTTTGTAGTTTTCATCCTTTGAACACATTTGTCCCATTGACGAGGGTTGTATTAAGAAACAACTTAACTTCTTGTGAGGAACGGAACTTTGTTTGGCACTTCCGATGGGTGTAGAGCTGTAAGCAAAAGAATGGTATATGTTATATTTATATCAACGCATGCACGTGAGTAAAGTAAACTCAAAATTATGACTTCAAATAGGTAAGACAAGCGCTGTATAGGAACAACCCTGGTAACTTTATTTCCGCCACATATATACTCAAATAAATATTTTTCATATTGAAATACTCATTTCAAAAGCACGAGAACATTAATACAAACAACTAAATGAAAGCTACAACGGTAGGACACAACCACATTCTATAACAACCTTCAATTGTGCAGTTTCTTTAGATGAACTACCAGAACTACATCCTTAATGGGTATATATATAACTTGCGCACTCCGTTGAAACTGATAATGAAATTTTAGCATAAGCCAAAATTAAAGTTGATGAAGTGAAAATAAACCACTACTGTTTGAAGTGTGTATTGACTTGTTATAGTTTTAATTAGTCCAGCAACAGATCTATATATAAAAATGCTTAACTTAACCAACAACAGCCACTACTTAATTATCTCCATGCTCTTTAGCAGCTGCAATCAATATCAAATATATTCTTTTACTCTTCTACCCCCATTATTCTCATTCAATTACCTCGTGCCCTAGTGATTTTGTGGCACTTTTATATTTTAAGCCATGTTGCTTTATTGTCTAACAATTACTATATAGAGCTATCACCGTAAATAGTTTCTTTATTTTGAATTGTATTGGTCTAGTACCATGTTTTCCCTTTTTAATCACCTCTTTCAGCCATTGCATAGCTATGTTCTTGTTAAATTCATTTTCAGTGTCCTTTTTGAATTCTAACCAGTTTTTCATGACTTGATACTAAGATCCAGCACAAGGTGTGGTCACCTGGCCAAGATACAGATTCAAAGGAGTATTGCTGAATCAAATGTGCTGGTTTTTATGAAAAATCGTCTCACATTGTATTAATGCTGATTTTTATTAAAACCGATAATAATAAGAATTATGAATTTTTCAAACGACATCGGATGGAGATATGCTCTATACGAAAGTTGTAGAACTAGACAAGATATGCAACTTTGTAGTAACATTTTCATTTGAAGTGATTTAGAATGTGAAATATACATTACAAGTTTTAGGAAAGTGAAGTCAAAAGAATAGCATACTTTTTCCATCAGTAAGTGCGTTGAGGTGAGAGAGTAAAGAAATAATGCGTGGAAACAAAGGTCATGTGTTTGAATCTTGCAACCGCATACGAGCGATATTGGCGTGAAAAATCATGTGAATTGTGACTTGGCGACATGTGGCCGTGTATATATGCCTCCTAACCACTTACGATGAGCTCCTCCTCGCCTCCATATATCAGGAACATATCCTTAGTTCTTCTCAAGTACTTAAGGATACTCTTTACTACCGTCCAGTGACTTTCATCTAGGTTTGACTGATATCTGCTCGTAACACTTAGAGCATAAGAAATATCTGGGCGTGTACAAAGCATGGCATACATGATGGATCCGTTTGCGGAGGTATACGTGATCGCACTCATCTTCTCTAGCTCATCAGATGTCGAAGGATACTGACTCTTGCTGACAAAAATACCATGTGACATTGGCAAAAAACCTTTTTTGAATTCTGCATATTGAACCGTTTCAATACCTTGTCAATGTACATGCTTTGGCTTAATCCAATTAGCCTTCTTGACCTATCTCTATAGATCTTTATGCCTAAAATATATGCTGTCTCTTCAAGATCTTTTATTGAGAAACTTTTTCTCAACGAAGACTTGACAGCATCTAGCATAGAAATATCATTTCCGATCAACAATATGTCATCTACATATAAGACCAGAAACACAAGTGAGCTCCCACTAGCCTTCTTGTAAACACAAGGCTCTTCTTCATTCTTGATGAAGCTAAACCCTTTGACTACCTCATCAAAACAAAGGTTCTAACTCCGAGAAGCCTGCTTCAGCCCATAAATAGACATTTGCAGCTTGCAAACTTTTCCAGCATTCTATGGATCATCAAGACCTTTAGGCTATGTTATGTACACATTCTCACTTAGGTTTCCATTAAGGAAAGCCGTCTTGACATCCATTTGCTATATCTCATAGTCATAAAATACGGCAATTGCTAGGATGATCCGGATAGACTTTAGCATAGCGACGGGCGAAAACGTTTCATCGTAATCAACACCTTGAATCTGCCTGAAACCTTTTGCCACCAATCGCGCCTTATAGATGTGAACATTTTCATCAACGTTTATCTTTTTTTTTAAAAAAATCCATTTACACTCGATAGTTTTTACACCATCAGGTGGATCGATCAATTTCTAAACTTGATTCTCTCGCATGGATTCTAACTCGGATCTTATGGCTCCAAGCCATTTCTCAGAGTCTGGTCCCATCACTGCTTCCGAATAGGTCTTAGGTTCAT
>KE372012.1:75689-96488 GCA_000418225.1 Zizania latifolia
AGGAGTTGAAACACTTTCTAGTGATTCTCGAACCTCTTCGAGTCGCACGGTGCTCCCACTAACCCCTTTCGAGAGAAACTCTTTCTCCACAAAGACACTATTCCGGGTGACAAACACTTTGCCATCTTCTCGGTTATAAAAGTAATATCCTTTAATTTCCCTAGGATATCCCACAAAGAAGCATTTATCAGATTTGGGAGTGAGCTTATCAGACGTCAAACACTTTACATAGGCCTCATAACCCCAGATCTTTAGAAAAGACAACTCGAGACGCTTCCCAGTTAATATCTCATATGGTGTCCTCTCTACAGATTTAGATGAAACTCTGTTTAGTGTGAAAGCAGCAGTTTCTAAAGCAAATCCCAGAAAGACAATGGAAGATCAGTTTGACTCATCATCGATCGGACCATATCTAACAAGGTTTGGCTCCTCCGCTCGGACACCCCATTCCATTGAGGTGTACTAGGTGGAGTCAGCTATGGAACAATTCCACACTGCTTCAGATGATTATTAAACTCATGGCTCAAATATTCACCTCCACGATCCGATCGTAGAAATTTAATTGACTTGCCTGTATGATTTTGTACCTCATTCTGGAACTCCTTGAACTTTTCAAAGGATTCCGACTTATGCCTTATTAAGTAGATGTAACCATATCTACTAAAGTCGTCGGTAAAAATAATGAAGTACTGAAATCCACCTTTGGCTTTAGAACTCATTGGTTCACATACATCAGTATGTACAATGGCCAACAATTTATTTGCCCTCTCACTTTGACCAGTGAAAGGCACCTTAGTCATCTTGCCAAGTAAACAAGACTCACATGTATCAAACGATTCAAAATCAAATGACTCCAAAAGCCCATCTCTATGGAGCTTCTACATGCGCTTCTCATTTATATGACCCAAACGACAATACCAAACATAAGTGGGATTCAAATCATTAAGCCGATGTTTCTTGGTATTAATGTTATAAACATGTGTATCCTCAAGATTCAGAATATATAAGCCATTCAACAATGGACAAATACCATAGAGCATACCATTCAAAAATATCGAACAACACTTGTTCTTTATTACGAATTCAAAATCGTATTCCTCTAAACATGAAGAAGAGATAATGTTTCTGCCCAAGGAGGGAATGAAATAACAATTATTCAATTCCAAAACTAATCCCGAGGGTAGTGACAAAGAATAAATGCCGACGGCTAACGCAGCAACTTTTGCACCATTACCGACGCGAATATCCAATTCACCTCTCGCACACTTCCTTGTCCTATTCAGTCCCTGCAACGACTTACAAGTATGAATCATTAATCCGGTATTAAATACCCATGAATCACTTGGACGAGTGACAAGATTAATTTCAATAACATTTATACTTGAAGTAGAAGCAGAAGTCTCACTTTCCTTCTTCTTCTTAAGTTCTTCCAAGTATGACTTGCAGTTCCTCTGCCAATGACCAGTTCTATACACAAACAAGGACTTTGAGGTACCGTACCTCTCGGCCCGAGCTTTATTCTCAAACATGCCTCGGAGTCCCACAATCATATTATGAATATCCCTGTTCTCATCTTGCTTCTGAAGCTCAGAGGACATACTGGCAAACATGAGATAGCTAGCATCGAGTGAATCATTGGCGTGCTTCTCATAAGCCCACCGATCAGTTGCAGATGCATTATTAGCTGGTTCATCAGGATAGGGCACCTCTAGAACATATTCCTTTTTCTCTTGTTTGAGAATAATTCTCAAGTTTTTGTACCAGTCAATAAAGTTTGTTCCAAAAAGAATCAATCGCGGATTAAAAATGGAAGTGTTCTTTGCAGTAGGTGCCATGATCTATAACAACAATGCAAGGTTTAGCACTATACTATGTTAATCTTTTATCAAATAAAAAATGTGCCACAATATGTAAAATGATCGATTTCCCTCTAACGACACATTGTGGGACAAGATCCATATTCATATAACTCCTAGTGAGCTTTGGCATCACTGCTAGAAGATTAGTTACATAGGTAAGCAACACTTGCTAATCACATCATATGTGACTCTTGTTCGTTGGGGTAGCATCCAATGCTCGACTCCCAACTCCATGCCCCAAAGCCCAAAATTGTTTTGATAGCTTTGTTAAGCAAACCAATACTATGCATGTGGTATCCGACATCCACCCTAACTGGTCAAGATAAAAGACGGCACCCTGCTTTGACAGACCCACCATCGATGATCGAGAACCTTAGTAGGTGCAGCTATTGGAAAGAGCATCAATACTTAATTTTCTGAGGGAAACTATTCTAACATGGTAACGATGCCTACCGCACACGGAGCATGAAAGAATAGTATGACATGAATATAAATAAAAATCACAGGCAATCATATTAACTGTGACATAGTATGGCCCTCTCACATGGTGATCTCCATCTCCATGGTTCCTGTCCATCGGGTCATCACGCTTCAGGCCTCCATGAACTTGTATCAGTCTATTACATCTAACAGCACTATACTAATTACATGAGTAAAAACATCAAATGTCGACGCGCAGATCGTACAACATTTAAACAGCCTTGGGTTGCAATTAACCATGACACGCAGGTTATGAAAATTACATGCTTGTATCTTATACATTGCAAGGCCATACCAGTCACAACATTCCCTGCAAAAACGAGTTAGGTGGAATCTACACGTGACTGAACTAGACCCGGAAGTTCCAGCCAGTAGGCCCAGAACTTCCAATCAAAGGGCTTGGAACTTCCGAAATCAACCTTCTGACTCGAATTTATTTAGGCCCGGAACTTCTGGGTCATACCCAGAACTTTTGAAAATAACCTTCTGTATGGAATTTATTTCTGTCTGGAACTTTCGGTCCAACCGGAACTTCCGAAAATAACATTCTGTATCGAAAATTATTTTGGCCCGGAACTTCCGGTCCAACCGGAACTTTTGAAAATTGGACGACAAAAACAATAGATCCAATCTATTTCCATCATATATCACCATATGTGATCGATCCAGATCAAACACTACGCACGTAGGCTCTGATAGCACTGTTGGGTTATGGGGAGGCTACGCTAGCGCTTAATTTCAAAATTTTACCCCGTTAGCCCAGGAACCATGCGTGTAATGGGATCATGGATCATTACCTTAAGCCACGAGATGCTCTCGGACAACGGAAGTAGAGTCGATGAAGCGCGTCCTCGAGCTACTCCTCCTGGCTCTGTTCGTTAATCGGCGATCTAGCGATGAAGACGACACGATCCTACGATTCGGCGAACTCCACGGAAAAAGGCGAGCACTACTATTGGAGTAGTGCCTCTATGGTATCCACACGTCCGGGGACAGAATCACCTCGCGCCGGCATGCTAGCACCACTTGCGAGATCCGGGGAGAGATCGCTACAATCGGGGTAGCAAGGAGAGAGGTGGCGGCTAGGGTTTTCAACCAGGAACAACAACAGCAGCCTTTTCGTGCTAGCCCCTCCTCTCTTTATATAGTGCCCTATCACGGGTCTTTAATCTGTATTAAAGCCCAATAGATCTAATCTGTTCACCTGGACCGGAACTTCCGGTTCTACCCGGAACTTCCGAAAATAACCTTCTGTATCGAATTTATTTCGACTCGAAACTTCCAGTTCGTCTAGGCAGGCCCGAACTTCCGGTCCAACCGAAACCTCCGGCTCCTCCAGAAACCAAAACTGGGGCTGGCCCGGAACTTCCGGATGCTCCAGAACCCGGAACTTCCGGCCCTAGGCCAGAACTTCCGGTTCCCCAGAATTCTCTTGGGCACAATTCCATCAGAGAGGCCCTTATTAAAAAATATTCCACCTAATTTCCCTAGTCTGGTT
Source organism: Zizania latifolia (assembly GCA_000418225.1). Taxonomy (NCBI): domain Eukaryota; kingdom Viridiplantae; phylum Streptophyta; class Magnoliopsida; order Poales; family Poaceae; genus Zizania; species Zizania latifolia. The sequence goes on from KE372012.1 coordinate 79,527, forward strand.
GGTCATATTGTTTTAGCCTAGTATGGAATAGTCACTATACAGTGTTGTTCGGTATATTTTTATTAACAGGTCCTATGATTAATAAGGCAATAATTGCATACCCAACATGGTTGGCCTAGCTTGATCATAGGTATTTAAAGTATCTTGCGGTGATTACAGATCGAAGGAGTTGCTGAATCAAATGTGCTGGTTTTTATGAAAAATCGTCTCATATTGTATTAGTGCCGATTTTTATTAAAACTGATAATAATAAGAATTATGAATTTTTCAAACGACATTGGATGGAGATATGCTCTATACGAAAGTTGTAGAACTAGACAAGATATGCAACTTTGTAGTAACCTTTTCATTTGAAGTGATTTAGAGTGTGAAATATACATTACAAGTTTTAGTAAATTAAAGTCAAAAGAATAGCTTACTTTTTCCATCAGTAAGTGCATTGAGGTGAGATAGTAAAGAAATAATGCGTGGAAACAAAGGTCATGGGTTTGAATCTTGCAACCGCATACGAGGGATTTTGGCCTGAAAAATTGTGTGAATTGTGACTTGGCAACGTGTGGCCGTGTATATATGCCTCCTAAAATCTAAAATATTTTTTCCGACCATTTTTGTACCACTAATGTTCAAAATCTAGAATCCCACTATATGTGCATGTTCTAGTTAAGAATGGGCACCTAGACCCCTCTATAGGTACTGGTTTTTAAACTGACACCAATAATGTTTGATTATTAGTGTCACTTTTGGACTGCTGGCAGCAAAATCGACACTTATGTGGGGTTTAGAACCGGCGCTGATTTGAGGTTTTGTACTAGTGTACCATGCCATGAGTGTCATTAAAAGAAGTTTATATGTCATATATACTTGTAAGCACCTTGGGTCAAAAATATTGATCGTCGGGGATGACACAAGAAAGAACTTATGTCTTAAGATTAGCTCTTTGATTGCTACATTCCTTGTTGGTTTTTGCTACAAATATGTGATGAAGTGTGATATTCCTTTGATGAGTCACCACGAGCTATTAACTAAAAAATAAAAGGCTGTCATCTTTGGTCTAGCTGCATGCAAAGACTATTCATGCATGTAAATGGTGGAGAAACTTGGTAGACGGTCAACATTTTAATAGAAAAAGGAAACGGTGAAAGGCTCCATCTTGTCCCATGCAAAGAATGTTTGTTTATATAATCAAACTATATATGTAGTTTTACTTCAGTCCTACCCTTTATGGGTGGGCTTTCTATCGGACAAAGAAATTTGGTTCGACTCTTCAATATTTTCTAAAATTCGGTCATCAGGAAATGCAGATTGAAATGCTATAAAGAAATGTAATTACCGAGCCATTTGGTTTTAGTTAATTTGGTATGGTCTTTGGTCATGACCGAACTACCCACAAAAATTTAACACTGGTTGGCATAGTCAAGTAATTCTGTATTTTTTTTGGCATAAACCACGAGATAACAACAATAATGTGTAAAATAAAAAATGTAAAAGACTATTACATTACAGTAGAAATTGCAACTTAGCATTTCACATGTTAGCCAGCACCACCGCTTCCCAAGGGAGCTCACCCACACCGGTTGTGGTTTTACTACACAGTATGTTGTGGAATCTGGTTGGAAAATTCCAGGTGTGATAATTCCCTTGGTGGGAGAGGTTAGAATTAATATACTACCACTTGCTAGCATTGGAAGAGAATGATCAACTTCTGACTTCACAAGTAGATAATAATGTGGGTGGGAAGCATGCAAGAGGCTACTTTTGGAGGCAATATTTGTTTTGGTCCCACATTAGATATTGATTGCGGGGGAGTAGGACTTATAATATGATGGAATCACTAACCCACCAGCCTAGTCATTTTAGTTAAGTAGGCCTAGTACCTTAGTTATCTCTTTGGTTGGGCCTGTGGGCATTATAGGACCAGTGAGTTTTAGGCATGAGATAATGTTCTAGCATCTCGGGGGAGACCTCATGATGTGGTAAAGTGGGTTGGGCCATCGTGTGCTTTAAATTGGTATCATAACTTTACTTTTGGTGAAATTGGAATGTTCTTATGTATTAGTTTTTATTATGGACCCACTACAATATAATCACAAATTTTTAACGTTATTGAAATATGGATATGTGTGATGATCACCACCTATACTACAAAAAGGTGTGATACTTGAGATATCTAGTATAATAATAGAAGACATAGAAATAATAGCTAGTGAATGACCTCGCCCACGAGTATCCCTATATGTATCTATTTGTCATGTTCCTTAGTGCTTAAGAACAAAACTAATAACCAATAAATGATTTATGATGCATTTGGTAGAGCTCTTCAATAGATGATTCTAGATAGAATCCAGGCAACTCTACCGAAAAAACATAAGAAAAATAGCTATCGATAATAATCGGTGGGGATTAAAATAACATTCTCTGGCCTAGAGCACCTAAAATGCCACTTCCTCACATGCTTGTTTCCTTCATTTGTTCTTCACATGCTCCCCTTCCGTTCCCCTTGACGATGCTGACACATGTCCATCACCTGGTATATATCCGCCTAAGCTCTCCACTGGTGACCCCCATATCTACTTTCACCAAAACCTAATGATTTAAATCCACCATCAAATATCTCACCAAAGCCCACTGTTGTGGTCCCTGAACTTTTCTCATGCTACCAGTCCTGAGCCCAACACCCAAAGACTGCCTTTCTTGAGATAACCACCTCTGATCCTTGAGCTAACCCTGCAGATCAACACATGGGACTATGCTTTGTTGCTATCCTCTACTCCTCAAGGTTTGTTCCTCTCAAGGCCCAATCGCGTTGACAGCTGATGGCTAGGGTTAGAGGAAGTAGAGGAAGTGGTTGATGGTTAGGGGTAATATAGTTGTTTGGTCTTGTATGTAGATCTAGATTCAACCTATGAGTCAAACGTTTCTACAAATGGTTCTTGTGAGTAGCTGATTCACCAATAATCAAGGATAGAATCAACAATAATCATGATTAGGATCCTTGTTATAGAGGCCCTTATTAAAAAAACATTCCACATAATTTTCCTGGTCATATTGTTTTAGCCTAGTATGGTGTGATTTTTCATGAAGATATTGCATGATCAGAAAAGCATATTGTGTACAAGTGAAGATAAGAAATAATAACGTAAGAATTAATAATTGTTAGGATGTCAAAAATATTGTTGTAAATAACATTTCATACACAACAATGATAAATTTATCATTGTTTGCTTCATAAATATCATAAGCAGAGACTAATCCAAACATATATAATTAAATTTGAAAAAAGTAAGATTGAATGACTAACCCAATCTGTTTGTTTCTTTTTAAGCCTTGATTCACGAAAAACCTTCCAGTCCCCATCTTTGTAGGAGTTATGACTCTTCAACCACGAAGGAATTTCCACCTCTTGTCGTCATTAGGAAGCATCACCAACATCTAAAGCTTCATTGCAAACCATGTGTGGACCTTGCGCAAGCACTATGGCATACCTGATAGAAGTAACTTCATCATCTTCTGAATCTTCATCAGTTACCGTGGGAGGAATGTCAGACAAAGTTCTTTCTGAGTCACTATTGCTTGAATCAATAGAACTCATCAAGGCTAGATTGGGGGCGATTTCGCTAGTCATGGTTCTATGCTCTCAAGTACACAAAGCTATATGAAAAAAGGAGAGACAGGGTTGACCTTTCTTCTAGGAATACTAATGTGGGAACCGAAGTATTAGAATATGATCATTGTTCTGAATCATCTTAATTGTAAAGATATGCCTTACTAGTCTACGCATTTATTTCCCTACCAACTGGGACGTAATATATTGATGGCACACCCTTTTTTCCTAAAAGTAGATGTACCATTTAATGCATTCTATATATTTTGTTCATTATATGGATGTGTCATTAATGTATTCTATATCTTCTTCCTTACCAATTAATGTAGTATTTGTATCCTTCCTCATATAGACCTGTAATTTAATGCAATATATATCTTTTGTATAATGATGACATATATAATCCTTGATCATGTTTTTTGTTCCATCCATCTTATTTTGTTACATAGATATGCCATGAATGCAATTTATGTGATACATGTTTTCTTAGAAGGATATATGAGTATACTACATATCTTTCGAGAAGTAATATTATTTAGAGAAAAATGCATAAATAGACAAATTAATTTTGATAATGTTTTTTGTTACATGTTTTCCATGCAGAATACTCTTTTCTATAGGCAGCACCTTTACAACCTATTGCATAGATTTCAACCAACCTATAACCTATAACTCGACTAAGTGGAACCATCAAGAGAAAAAAGATGACAGGATTTGAACATGTAGTATTTTGTATTCAAAACAAACAAATTCCACTCCATAATGTGTTGTTGAAAGTGCATCTTGATGCATCTAGACTCCTAATTAATTTTGATGTATTAATGATAATGATGATCAAAAGCTACTAATCGTATTGTTGAGATGTATGCAGAGAATTCACGAAAAACGGCGTTACAATTGAAACAAATTTGGAGAAAAGCTCTGTTTAATCCAAAATAGGCTCAAAGGCGCAAAATATTGAATCACATATATATTTCAGTCTAGTACCGCCGTACTATAAAGAGGGATATGTTGAAAGTTGTTTCAAAGCTATGTGCTCAAAGAAAAATATTTTTGAAAGTTTTTTGAATTGATTCAAACTCATTTCAGAATTTTCTAGTTGGCCCGGAACTTTCAAAAAAGTCGTTTTGTATGGAATTTATTTTGGCCCGGAACTTCTGAAAAAGATGTTCTGTTTGAATTTATTTCTCAGTCCAGAACTTCCGAATTGACCCGAAACTTCTAGATGAATAGTTACAAAATGTCTTGAAACGGTTACTTTTTGAGTGAGGGGTATAAATACCCCCTCACCCCATTTTAAAGAAAGTACTCTTGAGCAAAATTTTAGAACACTCTCTCACTCTTTCAAAAGCTAGATCTTGAGCAAATCTTTGAGATTTTATTAGAGAGTGTAACACAAATCTTCTAGCAAACTTCTTGCTTCATCTTTTGAGAAGATTTTATGTGGTTGAGTTCTTTGGCTTCCTTGAAAAAACTTGAGCACACAGATTTGAGCCTACAAATCTTTCAACAGATTTGTTACTCTTGGAGGTGCTACCTCCTAGACGGCTATGCATCAATTCATGAGCACCCAAAGTAATTGTGGTGTGCTTGGAGAAGTTTGTACAAGCTCTACCTTGGCTTCGATAAGGTAACTAGTGGAAACCCAAGCTTAACTTCGGTTAAGGCTTGGTGAGAAAAATAGTTGAAAGAGAACCGGTCTTTTGGGGCCCCTCAACGGAGACGTAGGATCGATGGATCCGAACTCCGAGAAATAACCCCTTTGTGTTTATCGTGTTCTTCGCGTTCTTGCAAGTTCATACTTTCATATTGCTTGATCTACTTGCTAGCTAGGTTACAGAACATATTTCTGTGTAAAAGCTTTAGCTAACAATATTGCTCATACTTGTATTCATTTACGTTGTTAGCTAGATTAAATTTCATATCTGTTTGGTAATTTTCTGGTCTGCCTAGAACTTCCGGCTCAACCCAGAACTTCCGGACCCCTAGAACTTCCACCCAACCACCGGTGCCCCGGAACATCCAGTTCCAGTCAGAACTTCTAGGCCTAGGGATTTTCGAACTAATCATTTTTCACAAGAAATTTTTAGATCGCCTATTCACCCCTCTTCTAGGCAACATTTAATTGGTATCAGAGCCAACTCTTCTAAAAGACCTAACCACTTGAAGAGAAACGATGTCGGGCGAAACTCCACCTAAGATTGTGGGCAGATCCGGATTGAGGTCACCGTCGATCTCTTTCGACAAGAATAACAAAAATACTCTAAAAGGAGCAGGATATCCTTTTGATTACTCTAAGCTTAATTTCGGTAATAATTATATCTTCGTGCCAACCAGTCGTGCACCTTACTTTGATGGTACACACTATATGGCATAGAGACATAAAATGAAATTGCATCTTATTTTCATACATCCAAGTATATGGAAAATTATATGCACAGGTCTAGATACGGATGAGACTCTTTTAGAAGCAAAGAACTTGACTACTGAAGAAGAGCAAGATATTTATCACAATGCTCAAGCGGCTAGTGTTATACTTGCCGCATTGAGCCCCGAAGAGTTTAACAAGATTGATGGCATTGAAGAAGCCAAAGAAATATGGGAAACTTTGCAAGTTGCCCATAAAGGTACATCAACCGTGTGGAAGTCCAAGATAGAGCTTCTCGAAGGAAAGCTTAGAAGATTTGTCATGGAAGACGATGAGACTCTCCAAGAAATGTATGACCGCCTCATGGTCTTGGTCAATAAGATTAAGGGACTTGGAAGTGAAGAGATGATCGATCATGTGGTTGTCAAAAGATTGCTCCGTGTAATAGCGCCAAGAAACCCCACCTTGGTCACCTTGATTCGAGAGCGCGAGGACTTCAAGAAAATCACTCCAAGTGATGTGCTAGAAAGAATCATAGCACATGAGCTTATAGAGGAAGAAGCTAAAGAAGTCAAAGACCTTGCCAAGCTCCATAGCAACAAAGGCAAGATGTGGCACTAAAGGCCAAGAAGAAGGAATAATCAAGCGAGGAGAGCGATGATAAAGAACTTGCCCTATTCGTCAAGAAGTTCAAGAAATTCATGAGAAAGGACAGATTTGATAAGTACAAGAAAAGGCATGATAAGCTAAAGAAGAGACAATCTAAGAAGGGTTGCTATGAGTGTGGTGATCTAGCCACTTCATAGCCGATTATCCTAAGAAGAAGAAAGATGAAGATAGCAAAGAAAGGCACAAGTACAAGAAAGGGAAGAGGAGTGGCCATGCTCACATTGGTGCAGAATGGGATTCCAATTCTGAGTCCGAGTCAGAATTGGAGTTCGATTCATGCAAGAAAGGAGTTGTTGTTGGGATATGGGAAGGCTACGCTAGCGCTTAATTTCAAAAATTTACCCCGTTAGCATAGGAACCATGCGTGTAACGGGATTATGAATCGTTACCTTGAGCCTCGAGACGCGCTCGGGCAGCGGAAGTAGAGTTGATGAAGCACGTCCTCAAGCCGCTCCTCATGGCTCTATCCGTTCGTCAGTGACGAAGTCGGCGTAATCCGGTGTTCTCCAAGGAAGAAGAACAACACCGATGCAGCAACGCTGCCTCTACGGTATCCACACGTACAGGGATGGGATCACCTCGCGCCAGTGTGCTAGCACCACTCACGAAATCCAAAGAGAGATCGATTGCAACACCTTGCAATCATGGAGAGAAAAGAGGTGGCGGCTAGGGCTCTTAACCAGGAGCAATAGCAGCAACAACCAGCAGCCTTTTCGTGCTTGCCCCACCTCTCTTTATATAGTGCCCTATCGTGGGTCTTTAATCTGTATTAAAGCCCAACAGATCTAATCTGTTCGCCTGACCTAGAACTTTCGGACCCTGGAACTTCCGGCTACAGCCGGAACTTCCAAAAACGACCTTCTGTATCGAATTAATTCTCGATCCGGAACTTCCGGCTATAGCCAAAACTTTCGGTTCGTCTAGAAAATCAAATACTGGGGCTGACTTGGAACTTCTGGTCCTACCAGAACTTCCGGATGCTCCAGAACCCAGAACTTCCGGCTACAGCCGGAACTTCCGGTGCCCCCAGAATTTTCTTGGGCACAATTCCATCAGTTGTCACCGTCGTCATCGCCAACCAAACACCTCCGAGACCTTCACTTTTTGGAGAGTTAAGCGACGACGATGACATCATCTCCCCTAAGTGTTTTATAGCTAAAAACAAGAAGATACTACCTAAAGCTCTAGATAAAAATGATGCTAGCGATGATAGATCTAGAGCTAATGAAGTAATGCTTAAAACCATAAGTAAACAAGCTAGAATCAAATTTAAATAACTTATGGAAATAATAGAGTCACAAAAAGCATGTCTTGAAAAACAAGAAGCTTTGCTTGTTTTTGAAAAAGAAAAAAATGTTGACCTTGAGCGGCTTCTTGTTAAGGAAAAGAAGAGGATAGACAAATTGACTAATCTTAATAGTTTAGTTAAGAAAGCTAATCTAGACTTAGAGAAAACCCTCAAAACTCTCAATAGCGAGCTTATGATTCTAGATGAATCCAATAAGAGTCTTAAAGAGAGGATTGAGTTTCTAATGTTCCAACCCAACTCTACTCCTTCTATTGCTTTCACAAGTAATGGTTATTCAAAATGCTATAATATTGATATCAATGCTAATAAGACTAACATGAAGGAAATATATGTCCTTAGAAAAGAAAATAAGAGGCTTGGCACCTTAGTAAGTTTTGGCTGTATGAAAGCCTATAAGTTAAAGGATGCTCTATAAGAGACCCTCAATGCTCAAAGCAATGTCAATAAGCGTGGGCTTGGATATCACCCAAATGAAACCAAGCTCACTCCTAGAAGAAAGAACAAGGGTAAAGAGGTAATTGAGTTTGTGAGAAAAAGCCAAACTCTAAAGATAATGAAGAACAAGCCTTATGCCTCACAAACCACTTTCTCTGCCTCATACTTGATTAGGAGGAACCACCGTTGTAAAGTGGTTGCTTAATTTGTAGGAAATAAAAATAAAAAACCATTAAGATGTTTATGGATTTCTAAAGTCCTTGTGACTAACGTGGAAGAATCCAAGAAGGTTTGGGTGTTGGGTTATGGGGAGGCTACGCTAGCGCTTAATTTTAAAAATTTACGCCGTTAGCCCAGGAACCATGTGTGTAATGGGACCATGGATCGTTACCTCAAGCCACGAGACGCGCTCGGGTAGCGGAAGTAGAGTCGATGAAGCGTGTCCTTGAGCTGCTCCTCCCGGCTCTGTTCGTTCGTCGGCGATCGGGCGATGAAGATGACGCGATCATACGATCCGACGATCTCCACGGAAGGAAGACGAGCACCACTATTGGAGTAGTGCCTCTACGGTATCCACACGTCCGGGGACAGGATCACCTCGCGTCGACGTGCTATCACCAGAAGCAACAACAGCAGCGGTGGCAGCAGCCTTTTCGTGCTAGCCCCTGTTCTCTTTATATGGTGCCCTGTCATGGGCCTTTAATCTGTATTAAAGCTCAACAGATCTAATCTGTTCGCCTGGACCAGAACTTTCGGTTCTAACCGGAACTTTTGAAAATAACCTTCTGTATCGAATTTATTTCGACTCAGAACTTTCGGTCTAACCGGAACTTCCGGTTCATCTAGGCAGGCCCAGAACTTCCGGTCCAACCAGAACTTTTGGCTCCTCTAGAAACCGAAACTAGGGCTGGCCCGAAACTTCCAGTCTAACCAGAACTTCCAGATGCTACAGAACCCGGAACTTTCGGCCCTCAGCCAGAACTTCTGATTTCCCCAGAATTCTCTTGGGCACAATTCCATCAATCTCCCACTTGCACGAGAGCCAATTCTTGCAAACTTTAAAATCCAATCCCCTTAAGCGTGCGACCTGATAGGTTCATATGCAAACGGCCGCTACCCGGAAATTCCTTCTGCATCGCCGATCAATAGCGGTACCTAGCAGCACATATTGACCCCCGAAAGTATACAAAGTTAAAATCATACTTTCTGAACCTTGATATACTCACGCATCAATCCCTTTACCACACGACATCAGTCAAGCTCAAGGCGAGATTCGTGTCACCCTTGTTGATAGCTCGACACTTCACTCGATCAAGTAGTGGATTCAATCATGATCAACTCTTTGATCATAGTGGCATGGCCATGCACTTTCCAATCCGACTATCTCGAGGGGCCTAGAGACGTCTCTCTCATTATGTAGGAGCGATAAATTCCATCTTGACCGCTCACAACCCACGACATGTTTCGTGACACACCCGAAAGCAACCTTTATAACTACCCTGTTATGGAATAGCGTTTGAAAGCCTCTAAGTGTGCTAGTACACATTCTAGAATCAATGACGATCTTAGGTCTAAGGATTCTGTAGGTATACCATTTGAGATGACAACTGATGACACTTTTAAAATAACAATCTCAGTAGTATCTCAAAGTGGGTCTATCCAACTCCATGTTCACCAACATGAGTCCACATCACTGATTTGACATCACTATGTCTATGATCTGTGAAACATGATCATCAATCAGACAGATGCGCTAATCTATAAATCATCACTGTCCCATATGACGATACGAGATTAGGGATCATTTAGAATAACATCGTAACACATAGAGTTTCACAAACAAGTCATCAACTTGCTGATCAATGTAAAAGATATTTATTTAAGGAACAAGACAACCAATTATCCAAATGTACATCAGCATAGGCAAGACACTTTCTCTCACATACACTGGACTCACTCACGCAAGTATCTAATACCCATAGAGCTCAATTGCACCTCATGCTTAGGCTATGAGAGAGGCTTCGTCAACGGATCTACAATGTTTAAATCCGTGTGCACCTTGCATATCTTCACATCACCTCTATCTATAATCTCACGGATAAGGTGATAGCGCCGCAGTATGTGCTTGGACTTCTGGTGCGACCTAGGCTCCTTGGCTTGCGCAATGGCACCACTATTATCACAATAGAGGTCCACTGGACTGGACGCATTAGGGACAACACCCAGCGCCTCAGTTGTTGAATTTGCAACTATTTCTTGCTTGGAACTCTTCCAACTCACTGTGCCTCCATTAAGGCAGAACACAAATCCAGACTGCGATCGGGAATCATCCTTATCGGTTTGGAAGCTAGTATCGGTGTAACCATTTACAACGAGCTCCTCCTCGCCTCCATAGACCAGGAACATATCCTCAGTTTTTCTCAAGTACTTAAGGATACTCTTTACTATTGCCCAGTGACTTTCACCAGGGTTTGACTGATATCTGCTCGTAATACTTAGAGCATAAGAAACATCTAGGCGTGTACAAAGCATGGTATACATGATGGATCCGATGACGGAGGCATACGGGATCGCACTCATCTTCTCCAGCTCATCAGGTGTCGAAGGACACTGACTCTTGCTGAGAGAAATACCATGTGACATTGGCAGAAAACATTTCTTGGAATTCTACATATTGAACCGATTCAATACCTTGTCAATGTACATGCTTTAGCCTAATCCAATTAGCCTTCTCGATCTATCTCTATAAATCTTTATGCCTAAAATGTATGCTGCCTCTCCAAGGTCTTTCATTGAGAAATTTTTTCTCAATGAAGACTTGACAGCATATAGCATAGGAATATCATTTTCGATCAACAATATATCATCTACATATAAGACCAGAAACACAAGTGAGCTCCCACTAGCCTTCTTGTAAATACAAGGCTCTTCTTCGTTTTTGATGAAGCCAAACCCTTTGACTACCTCATCAAAATGAATGTTCCAACTCTGAGAAGCCTGCTTCAGCCCATAAATGGACCTTTGTAGCTTGCAAACTTTCTCAGCATTCTCTAGATCATCAAGACCTTCAAACTGTGTCATGTACACATCCTCACTTAGGTTTCCATTAAGGAAAATTGTCTTGACATCCATTTGCTATATCTCATAGACATAAAATGCGGCAATTGCTAGAATGATCCGGATAGACTTTAGCATAGCGACGGGCGAAAACGTTTCATCCTAATCAACACCTTGAATCTGCCTGAAAACGTGTCATTTGATTCTGCACTTCATTCTAGAACTCCTTGAACTTTTCAAATGATTTCGACTTATGCCTCATTAAGTAGATGTAACCATATCTACTAAAGTCGTCGGTAAATGTTATGAAGTACTAAAAATCATCTCTGGCTATAGAACTCATTGGTCCATATACATCAGTATGTACAATGGCTAATAGCTCGTTTGCCCTCTCACTTTGACCTGTGAAAGGCGCCTTAGTCATTTTGCCAAGTAAACAAGACTCACATGTGTCAAACGATTCAAAATCAAATGATTCCAAAATCCCATCTCTATAGAGCTTCTGTATACGCTTCTCATTTATATGACCCAAATGACAATGCTAGACATAGGTAGGATTCAAATCATTGAGTCGAGGTTTCTTCATATTAATGTTATAGACTTGCGTATCCTCAAGATGTAGAATATATAAGCCATTCAACAATAGACAAACACCATAGAGCATATCATTCGAAAATATCGAACAACACTTGTTCTTTATTACGAATTCAAAACCGTCTTCCTCTAAACATGACGAAGAGATAATGTTTCTGCCCAAGACGGAAATAAAATAACAATTATTTAACTCTAAAACTAATCCTGAGGGTAGAGACAAAGAATAAACGCTGACGGCCAACGCAGCAACTTTTGCACAATTGCTGACACGAACATCTAATTCTTCTCTTGCGCACTTTCTAGTCCTTTTTAGCCCCTGCAATGATTTGCAAGTGTGAATCATTGATCTGGTAGCAAATACCCATGAATCACTTGGACGAGTAGTAAGATAAATTTCAACAATATTTATACCTGAAGCAGAAGTCATGCATCCCTTATTTTTCTTTTGTTCTTCCAAGTACAACTTGCAATTCCTCCGCCAATGGCTAGGCTTATGGCAGTGGTGGCAAGTGTCAGAGTTAGCAGGGTCCGACTTAGATTTTCCAGTTGAATTAGACTTAGAGCTCGAGATCGCATCTGAAGCTTTAGCCTTTCCCTTACGCTTTCTCTTCTTACTTTCCTTTTGAACCATCATCACATGACTAGGATTTTTCTTAAGGCTTTCCTCGACTGTCTTGAGCATCTCATGCAATTCAGCCAAGGTTTTCTTCATGCCATTCATATGAAAATTCATAATAAATGGCTCGAAGCTCGCAGGGAGCGACTGAAGAATTACATCTGTGGCCAAATCTTTATCAAGTTTAGAGCCAAGCTTCTCTAGGTTCTCAACGTAACCAATCATCTTGATCACATGAGGACTCACTGGACTGTCTTCCGCCAACCTGCACGTAAATAAGGACTTTGAGACATTATACCTCTCAGTCCGTGCTTAGTTCTCAAACATGTCCTTCAGCCCCACGATGATATCATAGGCATCCCTGTCCTCATATTGCTTCTGAAGCTCAGAGGACATGCAGGCAAGCATGAGACAGCTGACATCAACTGAATCACTGGCGTGCTTCTCATAAGTCTGCCTTTCAGCAATTGATGTATCATCTGTTGGTTCATCAAGGTGAGATTCTTCTAGAACATAGTCATTTTTCTCCTGCTTGAGAACAATTCTCAAGTTTCTGTACCAGTCAATAAAGTTTGTTTCAGACAATTTCTCCCTTTTAAGGATGGATCGCAGGTTAAAAACAGAAGTGTTCTTTGCAGTAGGTGCCATGATCTACAACAACAATGTAAGGTTCAGCACTATGCTATGTTAATCTTCTATCAAATAAAAGATGTGCCATAATATGTAAAATGATCGCTATCTCTCTAACGATATATTGTGGGACAAGATCCATATTCATCCAACTCCTAGTAAGCTTTAGCATCACTGCTAGAAGATTAGTGACATAGGTAAGCAACACTTGTAATCACATCATATGTGACTCTTGTTCGTTGGGGTAGCATCCAATGCCCGACTCCCAACTCCATGACGCAAAGCACAAAACCATTTTGATAGCTTTGTTAAGCAAACCAATACTATGCATGTGGTTATCTGACATCCACCTTAATTGGTCAAGATAAAAGACGACACCCTGCTTTGGTAGACCCACCATCAATGATCGAGAACCTTTGTAGGTGCAACTATTGGAAAGAGCATCAATACTTAATTTTCTGAGGGAAACTATTCTAACATGGTAACGATGCCTACCGCACACAGAACATGAAATAATAGTATGACAGAAACATAAGTAAATATCACAGGCAATCATATTAACTGTGACATAGTATGGCCCTTTTGCATGGTGATCTCCATCTCCATAGTTCCTGTCCGTCGGGTCATCACGCTTCAGGCCTCCACGAACATGTATCAGTCTATTACACTTAATAGCACTATACTAATTACATGAGCAGAAGCATCACATGTCGACGCGCAGATCGTACAATATTTGAACAGCCTTGGGCCGTAATCAACCATGACGTGCAGGCCATGTTATTATATTCATGTATCTTATATATTTACAAGGCCATACCAGTCACAACATTCCTTGCAAAAATAAGTTAGACGGAATCTAGACGTGACTGAACCAATCCCGGAACTTCTGGCTCATAGGCTCGAAACTTCTGGTCGAAGGGCCCAAAACTTCTGACTCAGGGCTGGAACTTCCGAAATCAACCTTCTGACTCGAATTTAAATTGGCCCGGAAGTTCCGAGTCACACCTGGAACTTCCGAAAATAACCTTCTGTATGGAATTTATTTCTATCCGGAACTTCCGGTCCAACCGGAACTTTCAAAAATAACATTCTGTATCGAAAATTATTTCGGCCCGGAACTTCCGGTCCAACCGAAACTTCCGAAAATCCGATGACAAAAACAATAGATCCAATCTATTTCCACCACATATCACCATATGTGATCGATCCAGATCGAACACTACACACGTACGCTCTGATATCACTGTTGGGTTATGGGGAGGCTACGCTAGCGCTTAATTTCAAAAATTTACCCCGTTAGCCCAGGAACCATGCATGTAATGGGATCATAGATCGTTACCTCAAGCCACGAGACACACTCGGGCAGCAGAAGTAGAGTCGATGAAGCACGTCCTCGAGCTGCTCCTCCCGACTCCGTTCGTTCGTCGGCGATCCGACGATGAAGATGATGTGATCCTACGATTCGGCGATCTCCAAGGAAGGAAGACGAGCACCGCTATTAGAGTAGTGCCTCTACGGTATCCACATGTCCAGGGACAAGATCACCTCACGCCGGCATGCTAGCACCACTCACGAGATCTGGGAGATCGATCACAACTCTTGCAATCAAGGAGAGAAGAGAGGTGGCGGCTAGGGTTCTCAACTAGGAGCAACAACAGCAGCAGTGGCAGCAGCCTTTTTGTGCTAGCCCCTCCTATCTTTATATGGTGCCCTGTCACGGGCCTTTAATCTGTATTAAAGCCCAACGGATCTAATATGTTCGCCTGGACCGGAACTTCTGGTTCTAACCAGAACTTCTGGTCTAACCGAAACTTCCGGTTCATCTAGGTAGGCCCAGAACTTCCGGTCCAACCGGGACTTCCGGCTCCTCTAGAAACTGAAACTGGGGCTGGCCCAGAACTTTCGGTCTAACCAGAACTTCCGGATGCTCCAGAACCTGGAACTTCCGGCCCTCAACCAGAACTTCCGATTCTCCCAGAATTCTCTTGGACATAATTCCATTATTGGGTACCTAAAACAAAGACCTAATTCTCTTGTAGAAATACTCCTCCGGTGGAAAAGCATCACCGAAACTTGCTAATTTCTTAGAAGATCTCTTGTTTTATGGTCTTCCAAGAAACAAAACTTAGTTGCTTTATCCACCACCAAAGCCGAATATGTAGAAGCCGTCAGTTGTTGTGCTCAACTCCTTTAGATAAAACAAACCTTGAAAGACTTTGGGCACAATGTAACCAAAATCCCATTATTGTGTGACAATGAGAGTGCCATCAAAATAGCCAACAACCCCGTCTAACACTCAAGAACCCAACATATTGACATTCGCCACCATTTCTTGAGAGATCATGAGATTAAGGGAGATATTAGCCTAAGCCATGTGAGAACCGAAAAATAACTCACCGATATATTTACCAAGCCTCTAGATGAGCAACGGTTTTGTGAGTTAAGAAATAAGCTAAATATCCCTGATTCTCGAAACATAGTTTGATGAACTTGCGTAGTGAAGCGCACATGTTTAAAATGGAAAGGTAAACCAATTGCCTTCCTTCTTATGTATTGGGCCACATTTTAAATAAACATGCAAAAACTCCACTCTTATGCTTATAATGCAATGCCATGTTATATTCATGATTATAATGCAATGAAATGATGAATTTTGGCCCATGAACCACGCCATAATAAATCTATGATTATACATGTCTTGCCATGCTGTATTTATGGTCATACACACCTTAACATGCTTATGGTGATATATTATTGCTAAGTCAAAAAGTTCATGGTATATGTCATCCTTGAATTCTAAGTCAATTTTGAGTTCTGGAGGGTCCGGAAGTTCTGGTTAAACTGAAAGTTCTAGACCTGTGATCTATTTGAAAGTTTATGGAGCAATCGGAAGTTTTGGCTCCAACTGGAAGTTCCAGTTCGCCTAGAATGTCCGGAAGTTCTGATTCACCCAGAAGTTCTGGGCTGGACTAATATAAATAGCCCCAGGCCAAACCCTCCTCTCTCTTTTCTCTTATTTCGTCTACTCGGTTCCCCCACTCTCCAACTCACGGTTCCTCTAGCCATTCTTCAACTCCGATCGTGGGAATGGCGTGTGCTCTTGAGGGGAAGTCAAGGACCCTTCCAAAATCGTCGTTCCATCCTTCGTTTCGCTAATTTCCTCCATCTCTCGAGGTATTTGGTTGAAACCCTAGTTTGGCGATTTCTATCTAGTTAGTGGTTGAAATTCATTTCTAACTAGTTAGAGATGCTCCTAGTGAACTTGTTTAGGTATTTCCTAGCTATATTTTCGAGATCAGATGATTTTAATTTTGTGGAGCCCAGAAGTTCTGAATTCATTCGGAAGTTTCGGGTCTCGGAAGTTCCGGTACCAAACGGAAGTTCTGGGTTAGGCTGCATTCTAAAATTTAGTTCCTAATTCAATTCTTTCCTCGTTGCAGCTTCCATCATGACTAACGGTAGGCGTACGAAGGCCCGTCATGATCCTAGGAAGTGAGCGAACGACTCCGATGATGGGAGCAACTCCCCTCCACCTCCACAAGAGGCGAGTGGGTCGCCTCCATCTGATAGGAGGTGTATCAAGTAGACCATAACGAGAGGTCCTCAACCTAGAATCTGGCTTCCTCCAAGCAGGATCTAGTCCACACCTCAACAAAGTGTGGATGCAGGTGGCCAAGGAAAGG